>JAPKLW010001664.1:0-48926 GCA_026898455.1 Plectranthus barbatus | reverse complement strand
AGTATAAAAATAATATAAATAAGTGAGTGAATTAACGAGCTTATCAATAACTCTCTTAAAGAGTTATTATTTTGTGTCTAGATTAGTTAATTATGTGCTAAATTAGGGTTGTTTATAGGATAAATAGTATAATATAGATAATTTGGTTAGTATTTTAAATTCGAGTCCAGTTTGGTGTGTTTAGTTAATAAATGAGTTTTTGAAGAAGAAATGGTTGAGTTGTATCACAGGTTCATTATGCTGAAGCATGACGAGAGCATGAAAGGTTGATAAGATGCTATAGCATAGGAGTGGCATGAGTTGCATTCAAAAGGTGAATCTTTTGGACCACAGTAGACAGGATCTTTACACTTTTCAGAGTTGGAAAGCAGATAGAGGGGCCACGTGTAAGGCCTGAATAAAGTTGAAGAGAGACAGGGGCAGATATTTTGGACAGAGGACAACAGAGAAAAAAAACAACAATCGAAGGAGAGCTGAAAGAGGAAGAAATCAACATTGGAGAAGTGTGTGTTCGTGAGAAATCAGTGTGGCGGCTGAAGAAACCCTGAACCATTTTATTTCGTAGTTTATTTCAGTATTATTCAGTGAATGATGGTTGTTAGCATGAACTTGAATGTTATTTTCTTTTTAACTCTTGTAAGCATGAGCTAAACTCCCTAAGCTCGGGTTATTGACTGATTGTCCCCTTGAATATATGTTGAAGCTGTTTTTGTGATAAATCTGGTGTTTGAGCATGATTCTGGTTTGTTTTATCTATCTAAACACAACGGTGGCAGGTAGAGATCTCGCCTAGTGAGATCGAGAGGAGATCTAGGATGAGGGAATCATGTTCAACCTTAAGTTCTAGTGTAGACATACATGGAATTTAGGACTTGTAAAAGCCCCTGTTCTAAAGTGGATTGTTTGAAGGCAAAACTTACCATAGACATATGGAGGTTAGCACAAAAGCATAGATCTAGTGCTATGATGATAGACTAGGCAGAAAAGAGAGTGGCTGCAAGACCCAGAGTTAATGCATGAACAATGCTACAGCATATAAGAGAGGAGACATACAAAAGTCAGTAACCCGAGTGCATTTTATCATCGATTTAAAACCATACTCTAGTTGTTTATGATTATTTTGTGGGAAGAAGTAGTATTAATTATTTTGGCACTGTTTGGTTTCATTTTATATGCTTTCTTTTTTATTTAGTTTATAAGAAGTTACAAAAACCACTTAATTTACAAGCAATAGAATGTGCACGGTTCACTTTCACTCCCTTGGGTACGATATCTGGACTTAGAATCTATATTACTTGTTTGACATACGTGCACTTGCGTATAAATTTCATAGCTACTAGCACAGCAAAATATGTGATATCACATTATAATAATCCGACACCTTATAGTAATATGCCCAATAAGACCCAAGTACTCATGTCATAAGATTAGAAATTATGGGTTATTAAATTTTATTTTCATCGCAACATGATAATTAAGTTGAATAAATACATAAAAGAATCAAGTAAATAAAACTCAATAATTTTATTGTGCATAGAAAATTAAAACAAGTTCTTAATTAGTTCATAAATGAAAATCAAAATAATAATACTAATAATTGGAATGTAAAACACAAGAAATCTTAAAGATCTTAAAATAAATCTAAAAGTTCAATGAAATATACAAGTTTGAATATGAAGCGAGTTACCAGATTCCTTCAATTGTAATTACCCAATCTTAATGGTTGATGGACCAGATTTTATGAAACTGGGTGATTGTCGGCAGCGTCGCTTTCGTTAGCATATCATATCGGAGATGGCTGTTTCAATAATTCAATCCACAAAAGTCCCCGATCTCATTGCCAAAATAAATAAGAGATTAGCAGAGAATCGTGCTGATAACGTGTTGTGAATCGAATCCTTCTTGTATCCCAGATAAGCAATAATAGAGAGAAAAGAATAGAGAGAATATGATGGAGAGAAAAATATAGAATATTATTAATCATTGATGTATATAGAGAATTACAATATCATGTCCTATATATAAGGATGAAATCATATCTTCTATAGAAATCTAGAAAGATATTTACAAAGATATGATATATATCTCTAAAGTATATCTTAAGTAATGTCCACCAAATCTAGAAAGATATTTACAAATATATGATATATATCTCTAAAATATATCTTAAGTAATGTCCAACCATTAAGTATATCTAATTTTTCTTAGTCATTATCCAAGTAAACATGATTTTAGATTGAGTTTTGATACTAAAAATCACAATGCAAGAGAATTAATTTCCAACAAACAAACTATTTATGCAGAATTAAATCCTATATAAGAAACATGGGATTAAAAGGTGTGTGTAACTGATTTGGTGCTAAGATCATTCTTTCATATTTCAAACCAAATTCTTTTTATAAAAAAATTAACATTAATTAAACACACACACACCCTACACCCTACATGCCCCTATGGAAGCTCGAACTCATGACCTATTGGTTATAAGTAGAGTGCTTTTACCACTGCACCCCGAACAAGGGACTTTCAAACCACAAAGTCTATTATAGTCCTTATGTCAAGGAAAAACATAAACATGGACATATTTAATTAATCAACTTCGATCAAAGATTAAAAATCAAATAAATCCTAAAAGGTTCAACATGGTTAACACTCTACTACTAGGGGTGGCAATTGGGTTGGGTTCGGGTTGGCAGGTCGGGTTGAGACCTAATATTAACACGTTATATGCCAACCCGAACCGACCCATTTATTTTTCGGGTCAAAAAGTTCAACCCGAACCCGACCTGTTTATTTTCAGGTCGACCCGAGAATGACCCAAATGACCCGTTTAATCTTATTCAAACATTCTAACCAAATTTAAAAAATAAAATATATAAATCTTTTTAGTTCAAATCTTATTTAAATATTCTAACCAAATTTAAAAATAAAATAAATTAATATATATATATATATATATATATATATATATATATATATATATATTAAAGCAAAGTAGTAAAATAAATTGTTTATTCCAAAAATTCAAATAATTTTTCATTTTTATTTTATTTTTTCAATTATAGTATATACAATAAAAAGTAATTAAAAATATAAAAAAATTATATTTGTCACTTTTTCTTTAAATTGTAATATCTCATTAATTTATTATATTTACTATTCTTTTAGAATAATACTAATATAATATTATTATAGGATAATTTTAAAATCAAATCTCATAGACTTTATGTTAAATGTACTTCTCTTATTTTAATTAAATGTATATATAATTTGACGTATAATTTAGAAAATAATTTATATTATAATATGTGTAATATTAATGAATAAAAATTAAATATATTAAAAATAATCTATAAAAAATGTTAAGATATATAACTTTATTAACTTTATTTTAATATATCATAAAATAAAATATTATATAATTAATTTTCACGTAGTGCGGTGTAAATCATTACATCACATTAATTTTATTTTACTTGATATATTTTAATGTATAGCACATACATATATAATATGTTTTAGTAAAACCTTATGTTTTCACTGTTTTATCTTTCTTTATAAATTTTGTATTTTATCTACTTGATTTGGTATTATCAAATATATAAAAATAGTTAGATGTATAATATAAAAATATATATATTATAAATATACTTATATTTGCATATATATAATATGTTTATAATCTTATAATTATATTTTAAATAATTAGATAATCTATCTATATATTAACAGATAATAGTGAAAAGTTTATTTCCATAAAAAATATTATATTAATTTTTATTTATTATATTATAACATAAATATATTCTTTATAACAAAAGATATAACAAATTTATATTTATTATTTTCTTTAAATATTACATCCCACTAATTTATTATATTTACTATTTTTGTATAATAAAATTATACTATCTTTAATAGGATAATTTTGTAATCAAACCTCATTGAATTTGTGTTAGGCATATTTCTTTTTTTTAATTATTATTATTATTATTATTATTATTATTATTATTATTATTATATGTATAATTTGACGGATAATGTAGAATTTAATTTATAGTATAACACATTGAATATAATATTGATGAATAAAAATTAAATATATGAAAAAATTGCTAAAATGGTAAGATATAAAATTTTATTAGTTTCAAATTAATAATTTGGCGGGTTATTCGGGTTACGTGGGTTGACCCACAGGTGACCCGAACCCGACCCAAAATTTAATTGGGTTCGTGGGTTCAACCCAAAATTGACCCAACAGTTAAATGGGTTGACCCAACCTGCTAATTTCGTGTTAGGTTCAGGTCGGGTTGTCGGGTCGAGTCATATATTACCGCCCCTATCTACTACTAATCATACTTCTCAATCAAGAATTATAATCAACAATAATATCGTTCCTTACTCTTTTTAGATAATCAACAATGATCTTGAATAATTAACTAAAGATTTACACAATAGATGCACATTCTATTGTATAAAAAGTAATAAACAATCGAAGAAACGATAAACTAAATCAAGAGGGTAATAAGAACATAAAAGAACAATCATAAACACTTGATTCAACTCTACAACACTTAAAAGCCCAATTATGAAACTCAACTATTCATGCTTAAGATTAAACTCAAATAAACCATAAAAATCAACATTAAAGTGAAGATTCAAGAAGAAGGAACAAGCCTAGTAAGAATTTCAGTCGAATTGAGGAATTCTTCAAATTGAGGAATTCTTTAAATACCGAGCCAAAATCTAGCCAAATATAATCAAATTCTTCTAGGTTCTTCACAAAAACTCCAAGCAACTTCCTCTCTTCTTTAACAACCGTCCTCTTCTATTCTAAATTATAAATATACACTTATTTAGATGTAAAAAGTCTCCTCTAAACCCCAAAACTTGTGGGTAATTTTTTTTTAAAAGTCGCCAAGGAAAATTAGACAAAAGCGCACTTCCAGATTCAGTTACCGACGACTATGCCATGATCATCTGTCAGTGCCGTGATTGCGCCTCGATCGTGCCCATTGAACTAGGGGTGTGCAAAACCCGATCCGACCCGATCGGGTCGGATCGGGTGGGGTCGGGTTTTGCAGCCATAGGGTCGGGTTACGGGTGGGAAATCGTCACCCGACAAGTTTTCGGGTCGGGTGGCGGGTGAAGAATTTCGGGTTCGGGTGCCACCCGACCCGACCGAAAATACTATATTTAATATATATAATAATATAAATGTTATTAATATTACTTAAAAAATTTAAAATTATACATATCATAATCAAATAATTTATCTATTCCTAATTAGTTTGTATTTTGTTTATAAATAGGTGCTAAATTTTGCCCAAAAAGTATAAAATATAACTATATAGGTGCTGAATTTAAAAAAAAATATATTTTTCAGGTTTTCGGGTCATCGGGTCACCCGACAAACCCGACCCAAAAATCGGGTGATAGGGTCGGGTCGGGTGAGGCTAAAGTTCGGTCGGGTTTCGGGTCTGAAAAATCGGGTGATCGGGTTAGTCGGGTTTGATTTTTCGGGTCGGGTTTCACCCGACCCGACCCTATTGCACACCCCTACATTGAACGCATCTGAATAACGTAAACCACATGTCTTTGGCCCGTTCTGGTTGAGGCCGCGCATCTGACTGCACCTCAACCGCGTCTGTAGGCCTGTTTTCCACCTGTTTTGGTTCCGGTTTGACTTTGACTCATTAATATTCACACTCCGGGAACCTTCTCGGCTTGATTACTTGGCATGGTTCCAATCTTGGCTTGATAAAACCTTAATCCACAATAATTATTTAAACACCTACACTCAAATTAACTAAAACTACAACAAAATATCAAAGTTATGCATGTTATATTAAACCTAAGAAATTTAACATTTGAAAATACAATTTAGGCTATAACATGCAATAAACTCTATTATTAAATAGATTTAACTATGAAAATAATGAAAATCGAGTGTTTATCAACCTCCAATCTTGAATTCTTGTTCGTCCTCCAACAAAAGTAAGAAAATGACAAGAAACACGAGTTTGATTACAACCAAGATAGCATAGGTCTCAGAAATAAATATACTCAAAGCAGTAGGCAAATTATATCAATAGGGCACATGCACTAATGTAAAATAAGGTTGTCTCATCAACTGTTTAACTCACAGGATAACAATAATCACTCCACCCTCACTGATTTTAATGTAGGTACAATCACTCATGGAATAATGAAAAATGTGGTCATTCACCATAAGGTTGCAATAAATCTAACTTCTCCACCACTTAAAATGTGTTAGGAAGAATCAATGAGGACTTGTTCTATGGTTGTAATGTAGGCTTAAGATTTAAGGTAGGATTATTTGGATACAAAGCTCATTTCGCCAAACGACATAGTCACTTTAGATCAATTTACATACTCCAACTTACACCTCAAACAACAACCTAATTTTGAAATTCATCATTTTAATCATTTCTCCCCAAATGCAAGATTCTACTAATTCATAATAGTAGCATAAAACCATTACCCAAATTATTTCAAGATGAATACTAACACACATTTTTTTAGTTTTTTTATATCGTAAACATTTCAAAATGTTTTTTTAATATCAGCATAGGGGATACATGATTTGAAATTTTACCCATATCATCCCTATCAATATCACCACAGGGGTTGCTTCCTCCCCTCGTCCCTACAGGGGTTGCTTCTTCTCCTTGGTCGTGAGCTCGTCCCCATAGGGGTTGCTTCCTCTCCTCAATGGTGAGCTCCTCCTCTCGGTAGTGAGCTCGTCCCTATATGGGTTGCTTCCTCTCCTCGGTGGTGAGCTCGTCGTGATCAATATAGAGGACAGGTTGGGGTCGATGTTGACCCTATGTCTTAGGCACTTTTGTGTGCTTTCTTCACTTCGGGTGGGCCTGTGACTTCGGGTTAGCGATTACTTGGGTTGTTGAGCGTAGTGGGCATGGGCCTCGGGGGCCCGGCCCCAACAATAGCCCCTTTTTATTTCTGGGTCTATTGCGGATAGGCACTGGAATCAAAACTTCCAGTCGAAATGCATTACAGAGTGCGGAGTTCCGAGGCATCAAAGAGACTATCCTCAGGGCCCGAGAGGTGCTTCCGGAGAGAGCAGCTCTGGTAGGGAATAGTCGGGATACTACTCCGTGCCAGTATGAAGATTCCTTGGGAATGCAAGCATATGGCTGTATCGAGAGGCACTGGGATGCCACCCCGTGGGCCAATGCATGGGTCCGGAAATTACGCGGGTTAGAATCATTCCGGGGAATGTTCTCTTGCATGGGGTGTTACCCTCATGCGTGCACTCTGTCTAAGCTCCAGGGAGCGATTGCGGAGCGAGTTTCGGCGGATCTTAGGGCACTAATAGGTTCCCCTAGGGAAGTCTCATGTTCCCATTGACCATGCCGATCGTGTCGAAGTTTGTCCCACAACTGCAGGCTTTACCCTGCACTTTTGGTGACCGAGTCGATGGCAAGGCATATTTGGGGTCACCTACGAGCCCTGAGTGTGCTCGGTTTTGAGCATGAAACCATTAAGTTTGGGGTTGTTTCGATCTTGAGGTCTTTTCCCTATCGTTTGCTTGCATGTGTTATTCTACGTTTTGTTTTGCGGGGGACCTTCTTTTTGGTTATGGCAGTCTTGCATTTGCCTTCCGTTTCATTTTCAGAGCTTTTGAATACAAGAGACGGGTTCGTCGGGTATTTGAGTGTGGTTGATATTCGACGCTTGTCCGACCGTGATAAGGCGGCCTCATCAGGATCTAAAGGTGGTTGGTTCGACTATGGACCAAGTGACGAGAACCTTGGCTCCGAGGGTACCTCTGATCGTGGAGGGTCTGGCCACGAGGGTGAGGAGGACAACGAGGACCCCTTTATGCTGATGGTGGTCGATACGATCGATGCCGCTTCTTTCGCCGCCTATGTTGCTCGAGTGATAAAGATCCTTGATGGCGAAATCAAGGCCGATGACAAGGAGGACGAACAAAAGGAAACTAAGGATGCTCCGCAAGCCCCGAGCGCAACCAGCAGTGAGCCAAGCGTTGTTAATGGTGAGCCTCGAGCATGGTGAGTAGTGAGCCCCGAGTGTGGTCAGTGTTGAGCCGAGGGTGGTCAATGGTGAGCCTCGAGTGTGGTCAATAGTGACCCACGGTGTGCAGTTGGTGTCACCCTTAGTCGACCTCGGGCCTTATTTATGATCGATGACGAGCTTAACTGTTTGGCTGGAAAGCATGAAGTGATGGGTGAGGGTAGGTGATGCCTAGGCACCGCCCCTATGACGCTCAAGTTAGTAAGGAACCTGATAGAAAAATCTAATTGAAATAAAGTAAGGATAGAACAGGCGTATTTGTATACTAGTGGCAGTGCCTTTTCAAATGTTTGACATTCCAGTTGTTGGGTGCTTCTCTTCTGTAACGCCCCCTGTTCGCCTTCTCAAACTTAGGGCGCGCTACAGTGGGTTGGGTGATTTAAACAGCGGAAGATTTAGATAATCAAACGGAAACCAAGGTTCACACCCAAATGGTTCAACATACATGACTGAGATAACAGTGTTTGTAACGAGGCAAAAAAACATCGAAACCACAGAGAATGAATGATAACGAAAGCAAGGAGTTTAGTTTCTCAGATAATTATTACAACTGGGAAGGAAATAAATTCAGAGTTTCATGCAACGGAGAGTTACACAGTGGAGACATGCATATGAAGATGCATGTCTCAGGATCAAAGTTCTTATTGGGATAATCCTGCCGTTGACACCGTTGCATCCGCATCGCTGCCACTAACCTGTACATTTTAGAAATAATGCACAAGGGCTGAGTACAACGTACCCCATGAGGACATGACCCGAAAACAAAGATACTTGATTAAATATGAATGCTATGCCACACCCAAATAAACCACGGGGTTTTAGAAAGCATTTGCCCGTGTTTTATTTCAAAACATTTTGCACTGTATAGTTTTTCTCACAAAAGAAGACATATATGTTTTAACGTTGTGTGACCGGAAGTTGGCCGACTTCCAAGCCACGATGAGCAATGGGGAATGGAGGACCATTCAACCCACTGTTATAATTTAGTGCACTAGTCTCAGAACTCATAGCATTGAGACCACGGTCGATTTAAGACACAGTTTGTGTCTCTCCTTATTTCTCCGAAGGTATCAATACTCCATTGAGTGACCAAGTCTGAGCTTGGCTCGAGACAAAGGAGGATCGATGCCCCCAGGGTTTAAGAGTCTTGGCGAAGGGTTCCCACGAAACCTGGATCTATTCTTGTTAAACCAAATCTCCCTGGTCAACGACGGTTGACCAGAGGAACAGATATGAAATCAAAACATTTTCGCATAGACAATTAGTTAAAATCAAATCAACTTGCATGCTTTACAAGAAGTGGGGCTTATTGCCCAAAATTAAGTGAAAATAGGAATAAAATCGTCCCCACCTCAAATGCTGTTGATCGAGGGCAGCTCCGTCGATCGACAAGAACGTCGACAGGAGCAGTTGCCGCGACCCGCATGATGCGGTTGTTTTCTCCGGCCATTTTCGGCCAAACCAAGGACTCCCGATGCACCCCACCCTCTATACGACACTAGGAACAGACTGGTATGCAACCTAACCCACGAAATAGTGAAAACAAGAAGCTGCAGTAGGTGAAGAAGGCATGGAAAACCCTACCTTCTTTAACGTTGCAGGCAACTTTTCCGGCGATCGGTCGGTGGGGGTGGCAAACAAATACTACCAAAAGCTTCCTACCATCATAAGGAACAAGAACATCTATGTTATTTGCAGGTTTATCGTCATTTACATGAAAAACTAACGGAGGTTATGGTTTCGGAATTGCTTACCAACAAGCCCTGTAGATCGAGTTGTAACTCTCGCGATCCTTAACCAAATTGGCTGCTTCTGGATTCTATGGAAAGCTTGAAGCACGATCTTCGTTTTGTCTTCAGAAATCATGGCCTGAAACTCACCAGGTTGGTCGGAAAATCGCGAGGAAGTAGGTGAGTTGAAGCTGCTGCACGACTGCGGAGTGAGGGAAATGGAGTGAGTTGCTCTCGTTTCTGATCTAAATCCTACTCCCTTGCGCCGCATTTCAGCTCTCTCGATAATTGAGGGCACGTGGGAGGCATGTGGGAGTGATAGGGAGTGCCACGTGGCACGTTCCCACTCGTCGCAACTCCGGATTCGTTATTACATGCAATAACCCCGTTATTCAACCTTCGTTGCTTCTTAATTTGACATGCATTGTCCAATTTAGAAAATGGACATACATGGAAATGCTCTAGATCACAAATCCTACCCGTGGGTTCAATTCCACAATTTTTGGAATTTCTCCATTTTCACCTCGAACTTAATAGTTCGAAAAATTATAAAATATCCCACGGGTCTCGGAATCTCATTTCAATTTTTTCTATAATTCTTATAAATAAATTCCAAGTATACCCTAGCTTGGTGAAAAAAACGGAGCTTTTGGATGCAAGTTGTCGATTTTAACATACCCAAAACACACTAAAAACCCTAGTTCATCGCGCACGGGTTTTCTACGTAAAGTTTGTCTACATGGTTGCTTAGGGTTTCTTAAAACATATTCATGGGCATTTTGTTTGCATGAAACGGACATGCATGATATAACGGGTGTCGAAAGTTGAGTAATGAACAATTAAAGGGCAAAAATAAATAATCCCCTTTATTTAATAATTAATTAAGCTAAAAGTCGTTTAATAAAACTCGGGATATTACATCTTCCCTCTGCCATTTCGAGCCGGTGAGCCCTGTGCTTTACGACTTTAGTGATCTTGTAGGGGCCTTCCCAGTTGGGGGCCAGCTTTCCTGCGTTGAGCTCCTTACTGTTTTGAAACGTAGTACTAGATCGTCTGTTTGGAAGTTTCATAGTTTGAGCCTTTTATTGTAGGATCTTTCAATTTGTAGCCATCGTTGGGATGCTTTTGATGAGACGTCATCCTTTATTTTGATAGTCCCGGTGATCTATGTACCTCAACCTCGAGGACTCAGGCTTTGATCGATCTCATTTCTGGGCCTTAGCGAGCTCGGCCACCTTCTGCTCGTTCATTCGAGCAATGCAGTTCAGTTTGTCCTCTTCCCAGTTGATTTCTACCCATGCCTGGGCGAGCACCGAATCCATGTCATAACATGGATGGCTGGTCAGATCGCGGTATAGCTTCGATGCTCCTCTTCAATCTCTTGAGCCATATCATTCACCTCTACTTCTACCATAGTTCCGCCTCGAGTCCAATCATCAGTCAAAGTGGGATGCACCTCTATTGGTATCTCTATTGAAGGGTTAGTCTTTTCAATATTTTCAATCCTCAACCCTTCACCTTGTATTAGCGCATGTGTAGATATTGGATCCACATACTTCACACCCATCTTATCATCTTCTTATGCAGATCGCCAATATTGGCTAGTCATCTCGGATGGCGAAGGAGGTAGGGCAGTTACCACAGTGAGCTGCAAGTTTTAAACGCATATAGGATAATATAATCAATTTTCCTCTAAAACAAATATACACACTCAAATTTTATTATATTACCTGTTGGGAGAAGAAGGCTATCCAATCTTTTATACTGGATCTTTTGAATCGCCAATTCAATATACGTGGCACAACATTTACTTTAACTAACCGGGCACAGGCCTGCCCTAACTGAGGAATGACCTCATAGGCCCAAATCTAACAACATTATAAAAAAATTGAATTATTTTTTATTAAACATTAATCACAAAATAATGTTACAAAATGGTGACAATTTCATACCTATAGTACCCAAAAGGGACCAGGAAGATGAAGGGTTTTTTTTCTCAAGTTGAATCCGACTATTGGTTCCATTCATCAATATCCTCACTTAAGACATACAACCACTTTTTGATTTTGCTTTTTTCTGTATACCCTAGTGCAAAAAACCAAAATGCTAATATATTGGTCACCTTGAGGTACAATAACCTATGGCTACAATCAACCTGTTTCTGTTCAAACCTATCATACAGTTCTTTACTACTTAGGATTTGACCTCCGCAAAAGACTCGGAATACAATACTAGACTCTAAATTATGGCGTGCAGTAGCATCGAAATGGGTTGTTCCAAAATTCAAACCGGCAATAAGGGTGAATTCACTCTGTGAAAACATGATATCTTGTCCACAAACTCTAAACCTTAACAACTTAGGATTATTTGACTTAATCTCATGACTAAATAATTCAATTAATGATAAAGATGAACTAAGTCCATTTTCCGCCCAATCCAACAAATGTCCAAACACCCCTGCCCGAAAATCATTAACCAACTCCTATTGTCCTATATCAAACAATGTCTTCCTAATGGTTTCTAGGACCTTACATTTATAAAATAAATTAGTCTTAGGTTTGCATCCATGGATTTCATATTGAATAAATTCACCCTGCTGCATACCAAAACTAAAACTAATTCAATAAAATAACACACTAATTCAATCAAAAAAAAAATCAAAACCAGGGAAAACACATGCACGGTTCAAACATAAAAAACAGGGAAAATAAATATCATCTCATTCTAAACTAACATAAACAAACTAATTCAATTTAAAAAAAACAGACTAATTCAATAAAAAAATAGATATTATATCATATGTTCGAGTTCAGTTCAGTTTTTTTTTAAAAAAGGGAATAAAATGTTGCGAGAAACCTGTGCAGTCAACATCTTCGACGGTGGTTCGTGTGCAATCGTTTGGGTGGTGGTTCAAACTGACGTGCCAAGCATATTCTAGATCCTGCCCCTTTGTGTGTTTCATGCCCAATTTAGGATGAATTCGATGTGAAAAGGGATGAAACTAAACATAAAGCGAATTCCAGATGGATCGTTCCACTTCCAGCCCAATTTCAATAAAGATTATTACAATTAAATCTGGATTTAATATATTTTTAATCCAACTTCCATCCAAATTTATTCAACTTCCAGCTCAATTAATAGACTTCCAGCTGGATTGTTCCACTTCCAACTCAATTTCAATAAAGATTATTTAATTAAATCTGGATTTAATATATTTTAAATTCGACTTCCATCCGAATTTTATTTGACTTCCAACTGGTTGACACATTTCCAGCCGAATTTCATTTTCACTTCCGGTCAGATTATTATATTTTATCAGTCCAAGGATTTATTAAATACGTCTTTTCCAATTTTGCTGAATCTGATTTAATATATTTAAAACCCTACTTCCATCCGAATTAATTCGAGCTCCAACTGGATGCGGATTTCCAGCCGAATAAAAAATATTGAACAACAAATATAATATTTATTATTTGCACTTCTTAAAAATAAATAAAAAATTGAGTTGTGTCAAAAAAAATTATAAACAATGAAGTCGTTATACATTTCACACTAATCAAGAGAAGTGATGTTGTAATTAAGACATTTAAACCTAAAAAGGTGTACTTTTGATATATTGTGGAATTTTTCTGCTTTTGCTTTATAATTTTTGCTATTTTAGATTTTCCCTCAAGCATCATCCAATTAAAATAAAAATTATTTTTAAAATATTAATTCTCACGTGCTTGGGTGTATATTTATATATAGAGAGAGAGTTGTGATCAAATGTTAAATTTAAAATTAGTGTTAAATAAGAAACAATCGCATTTGTTGGTATTGATAGCATTAATGATTGATATTAAATTATCAAATATTGAAAAATTAAGCATAATTTTTGTTCGTACTTATAAATTGCTTTAAAATATAATTTATAAAGCAATTAAGCACGGATTTTGGAAAAAAGTTTTAGTTTCAATAATTGATATTTTTAGATGAATTGTGTACATTTATTTCTATTTAGCACAAACTAACTTTTAGAATGAGATCCACTCCCTAGAGTGTTCCCCATAAAACTATGTATTAATATAATGAAAATATCATTTTTTTAATAAGAAAAGATTTTATAAATCTCGATCAACAATCGAAAGTAACCAGCTTGGAAACTCCTTCGTCCACAAGACGATCTCATCAGAGTTAGCTCCAAACTTAGCTAAGTTATGAGCAACATTGTTTGCACTTCTAAACATATGTCGAACATCTATCAAGAAACCTTGTTTCAACTTCTTGAGAATATAAGCCATCTCTTCCGTGATAACACAAGAACTCTCTTCAACATTCTTCAGCTCTTACACCGCCGTAATGCAATCAGAATATAAGAGAACCAGGCCCAAATTTTATTGTACGCACAGTCCAAGTCCATAGAAAGCTGCAATAACCTCTAATTCACCCACCGTAATTGATTTAGGGACTGACTTAGCCATTGCCGCTCGGATGCACCCCTTCTCATCTCTAATGATAGCACCGATTCCAAAAGATCCACCCACCAAATCATATCTCGTGTCCACATCCAACCGGAATTGCCCGAGTTCTGGGGGAATCCACTTATGTTCGCCCAACCATGCTCTCGTGTTCCTATCTTGGTGAAAAAAAGACCAAGCTGATTTGAAGTTCTCACGAAAGCCAATTGCCTTCTCCAAACAAACTTCATTCAGTTCCGTTTTGTATTCATGTTTATTCTTGCACAAAGATCTCCAAATCATCCAGGAGAGAACAAACCAATTCTCATAATCTTCATTGCTGAGGGCTCCTCTTAAAGCTTTTCCTAATTCCCTTATAGAGAAAGCAGAAAATTGTTTCAGAATATGCCAAAATCGGGTTTCTTTCCATATGCTTTTCACTTGCTCACAGAAGAAAGAGTGTGTGAAGTCGTACCAAAATGCTTCTTGCACCAATCGCAAATCCCTGTAACAGGTAAGTGGTGATCGCGAAGGTTCATGCCAACTGGTTGAAGTTCATTGAGTGCTCTCCAAAGAAAGATTTTGATTTTTGGTGGTAAAGATCTTCTCCAGACCAAAAGATTCCAGCTCTTTTTCTCCCAGGTGGCTTGGTTTGGTTGAGAGTCAAAGTATCCTGTTTCCGCAAGGTAGGCTGTCTTGACAGAGAATTTTCCATTTTCTGTAAATTTCCATATCAATTTGTCCTCCTTGTTCACATCCAGAGGTGTTTTGCGAATTGCCTCAGCAACAGTAGGCCAAACAAATCTACGGATAATGTCCTCATTCCATCCACCATTGTTGTTGATCAGTTCAGCAACCTTTGTACCAGTAAGATCAGCAATGTTACCAATCGGAACTCCATTTGAGAAATCACTGACATAAGCATCCTCAAAAGCTTTAATAGATTTGCCATTTTCAACTTTCCAAAACCACCTTTTCTAGCAAGTGACCGACTCCAAACAAGAGATCTCCAAATAAATGAGCAATTGGAGCTAACTTTTGCATCCATGACTGAGCTTGTCTCAAAATATTTGGCCTTGAGAACTTTGCTGACTAAGAGATCCGGTTGAGTCCAAATCCTCCATACCTGTTTTGCAAGAAGAGCTTTATTGAAGTTCTGTAACTCACGGAAACCAACGCCACCTGCCACTTTTGGTTGGCACACCTTCTTCCAATTTAACCAATGCAAGTTCTTCTTCTGATCTGAATCTCCCCATCAATTATATTATAAACTATTCAGGTTTTCTCAAAAATATTATAAACTATGCATATTATCAAAATATATTACAAACTATCAGTTTTGTTCCAAATTTATGATGGAAGAAATATCGGGCAATAGAAAGTTGGCATCACTCGTCGGATGGCAAGTCATCACTTAAAATTACACATCATCATACAAATATATTATAATTTTCTCAAATAGATTATAAACTATTGTAATTTTTCAATTATACTACAAACTATATTTATATTCCTAAGTAAATTCTCAAACAATTTGATTTGTTATAGATTGATGACGAAAAGATATTTATGTATATTTAAATAAATATATAATTATACTTAAAAATAATTATTATATATAAATTCTTGACAAAAAAAATGGAAAAATATTTAGTTTATTTTTTCATTCTTTTGACATTGTCTCACACTTCATCTAGTTAAAAAATTATTATTATTTATGAAAATAATTAATTTATTGATTCGGCGAAGTGTGAGACGAGAGAAAAAGTAATAGGAAAGTAACAGGAAATTAAAATAAATGGTTCTTCATTTTTCTTATTTCTAAATTTATTAAGAACTGTTATTTAAATATTTTAAGTATAATTATATTTTTATTGAAGATTCTGTTGAGGTCAAAAATAATCGGCCCAATTTAATGATCCAAGTATGCGACCCATAAATTATTTTGTAGGAAAAAAGGCTGTTTGGACCGGGTAAGAAGCCGACTAGAAGTCCGAAAGGAAAAGCAGTTCGCCTTAATCAGTTCGTGGGGCAGCTCGACTAGAAGCAGTTCGATTCAGCTAGAGAGGAGTCCGAATGAGAGAGCAGTTCGATTTAATCAGTTCGCACAAGGCAGCTCGAAGTAGTTACTCACTCGGTGGTTTCAACTCGGAATTAAATGAAGTGTAACGGTTCAAACGTTACAAACGGTTCGACCGTTACGAGTCAAAGGGATTAATGGCTGGCAGTTTCACGACAATAAATGAGCACTCAATAATGATGTTTTAATTAGGTTTTTTCTTATAAATAGGTCCTTATATTTGTAAAGAAAAAACGAACTCTATTCCGGAAAATTATACATTAATTTATATATTTTATAATTTCCTGATTTTCTCGTTATTTCACAAATCCATGGGCTCTATTTTTTTGGACCGCAACAATGGCGCCCACCGTGGGGCCTATGGATTTTGAAACGAGAAATTGCTAATGACCGGAGACCGCACTATAGCCATTTCCCCATCTGACACAGCAACCGTGCCTCTCTCCGTCTCTCGTTGGGTCGCAACCATGCCTTCCTCTTCCAATGCCGGGAACTGCTGCCGCGATTCATCGGGCTGTAGTTCGAGTTGCTGTTGTCAACTCCGAGGGACAAAGTTGTCGGAGCTTGAGCGGATTTACCAGACCGCGGTGTCGACCCCTGGCGGCTAGGGCTTCAGGATGCAATGTGCGCCGCCTCTTTCACCCACGAGATGGCAGCTGTTGCTCAGCTAACCCGCATCTCCGAAAACTGTGTGTGCTGCCAGCCTTCGACCGACGAGCGAGAGAGAGATTCTGTCTGAAGGACAGGGAAGCACATCATCTAGCGGGGTTTCTGCGCACGGTGCTTCGCCATCATCGCCTCTGTCAGATTCCCCGCACGCCGGAGTGACGCGAGGAAGAAGACACTGTGCGCACAACTGCACGCCCGGTAAGGCTATTGCACGCGATACTGCAAGTTGCTACCGCTGCTCCTTCCTCCTACGGCCACCAGCCTCGTCATGTGCGCTTACTGGCGCCACTCTCCCCTCTTCGCCGCCTGCGCATCCACCATCGCTCTAGCCGCGCGCCACTTGCCATTGTCATCATCTCTATCGCAGACGCCCAGACTGCCGCATCCCCATCCACGGGCATCCTTGGCAGCTACGACAGATAACCCCAGCCAAACATCACAGTCAATTCGAACAATGCTCGATGAATCCTCGTTTGATTTTTTCTATTCAGGTGTTCTCGTTCTTATTTGACTGTTGTTGGTTTGATTGCGAGTAATTTTATATCCTGTTATGTGGGTATTCTTTAGTTTTGCTGTTTAGTTTTGGACTTTGGTTGGAGTCTCTCATTGGATTGCTTGTCAATTGCGTGATTGAAGTAGTTTATTGCTCACCATGTGTTTGTTCCTTGGTTGGCCCTTTATCTCTTGTCCGTTCTCGCTTCTTTGTTTTAGCTATTTATTTGCTCTTGAATCACTGTTACTCTAAATTTCTTAATGCTGATGTTATTGCTCTGCATTCCAATGGGATGCTTTGTTAAATTGTTGGCCAGTCATTTTCGGGTCTACGATTATGAGGTTTGCTTCCCACCTCTCCGCTTTCCACTGCAATCATGGTGTTTGTAATACTGTCTCTTAAAGTTGTTACTTGCTTTCTTGCTCGATATAAGTTTAAGTTTTTTGATTGCCACTTAATGGAAAATATGTTGATCCATGTGAAGAGGTAGAAATTACTTGAACCACTACTCTCGGGCTCATTGTTGATCACTTGCTACGTGTTTGATTATGATTAAATGTGAATAGGCTTGCCAGGCATCGAACTGCTATATTTCTTTTTGCATTGCAGCAGATTGTAGCTTATCTCTTGCTCGATTATTTTCGCTAGCTATAACTGGCTGCTCCTTTGATTTATGGGCAGTTATTAGGTGTTACGATTTTTTGGATTTTCCCTTAACTGCTAGTTTAATTCCTAAATTGCCTATATCAATAATTTCTTAACTATTGATAAATTGGTTCTGATATTTGGAGTCAGCTTCAAGGAGATAATTTCATGTTATCTCGTTTGCTCTAATTTCTCTTAGCATCCGCAATTTAATTGTTAAATTCCTATTCTATTTTCTAATCTCCTGCTTATCTGGAATAATCAATTTCCTTATTTTATTTGATGCGAAAAAAACCAACTTCTGTTTGTGATTGAGAGGGTCGGCCGATCGTTCAAACCGTCATCAAATGGATCGATGGCCAGGTGAATAGCAGCTGCCAATTGAATAGCAGCTTGAGATTCATAACAACAAATATGAGAAATTAGTAATCGAATAAGCAGTCCAGGTTTTATCTTTCATCTCTCTTATCTTTTTGCTTGGAACTTCTATTATTTATTAACTTCTGTTTTTGAATTTCTATCTCTCAACTAATTTCATTTGAAGATAGTTGTTTGACCCTTAATTGAGCTATATAAACTCTTTATAGTTTTTTGGACCTTAAAATATTCGTATGTGTTGCTGCTAGAACTCATCAATATTGTGCTCAGTTACTTCTAACAATATGATGAAAATAAAAATAGTAGGTCGATTAAGAAGAAGATTCCTTCAAGACTGTGAACTTCATACACTGAAAGTGGACTTGTAGATAAATGAAATTTTCTTAGTTTTTCTTCTAAGAACTAATGGGTCATGTTGTAATACGAGATGCTACACGTGGTTGAAATGTCTTATTTCTCTAAAACTGGTTGATAAAAATACTTCATTCTTCTCTGCCTGCATTTCTTTGATTCTCACTATCGTACTGTCAAACATATTGCTGTGTGTGGTACGTCTTCTGCATTATTGTCTTTTAAGATCTTTAGCAAGTCTCTTCGAATAAAAATCAGTTGAAAGAAATTTATAATTGTGGATATTAAATTTAGAGGCACCATAGATTAAAGATTCGTCTCTCGACCTTGGATGCATGACCATATTGATTATTCTATAAGAGCTGGATCAGCCGTATATAGAATTGTCCAACCAGCAAAGTACAAAATAAAACAAAAAAGAAAAGGGAAAAATAAGAAGAGATATCTGCTATAGCAAGAGCATCGGTGGTATGAGTAAATGCAAGCCCGATATTCCACCTGGGTGCCAAACCTCCAATCCCTTATTTCCGCCCTCCACTTCTGCCTCCAAGAAATCACTCCACATTAGTCACCCGGTCTTTACCAGCGACAAGTCAAGCAACTAACACCGCAACAGAAGTTAAAAACTACATCATTCCTTCCTGAAAGAGTCTCAAACCACCCAGGGAGCCTTCTTCTGACTTCTAATTGACTGTCTAAAGAGATTGGTTCAATGTGCGCTTATTTTCTGATATTAATTTTGGCAGAGTTTGGTTAACAAATTCTTATATGTGTGGATTGGATAAGGATGTCGTTTGTCTTTATTTATTTATTTATTTTTTCGTTAGTAACCAGAAAGTAAATTGATTAATTTATGATAATTCTCTGATGCTGCTTATTTTGGAACCCCGATAATTGACAGCATGATAGTGCGTTTGGATTATGGTAATTAAATTTTGACAATGTAGTTGAACCCCGAATTATTGATGGTTGGTACTAGGAAAAGTTTGATTAATTTTCTTATTAAGTTGTTGTTAACCCTTGTTAATTATATTAATTCTGATGCTTATGTTATAGTGATAATGTCATTCGCGACGGATATGACTTAGCTTATACTTATTCCTAAGTCTTGATGAGTTTGATATTTTCGAGAACATCTTGTATTTGGAGTTCATCATAATTTTAAGATATGCAATTTATTTTGAGTTGGGAGATAACTGTATCCTCATATGGGGCTGGATCTACGGAAGATATATTATTCTACTGCTAATAACAGCTGTTTCCTTGGTGAACTTAGTTTTTCTATTTTTGATTTACATATAAAGATCTTGAAAGGCTACCAGATCTTCTTTTGGTCGACTTATGCTTTGGGACTGCTTCTAAGCACTTTTTGCTCATCAGCTTTCTGCATAATCAATTTTTATTACTCAACTTCAGGGAAGTGATTTAGTTATTTGGCTCTTGTTTTGCTGCTTTACGAGACTTAGCTTTGGCATGGACCTTTTTGCGATTGATTCAAACGTTTATTGGTTAAGTAATCCTTACTCTTTTATGAACTTCTTATAGAGTCCTACATTCTGCATTACAAATGCTTGAACCTTTGCTTGTTTAAGCGTACTCTTTCTGGTAGTTCTTCTCCAAAACCTTTTATATAGCACGTCTTTAACCTCTTAGTTGATTACTTTGATTGCTGATTTTGCTTTATTGGTAGTAGTAAATACTATCCATTCATTTGTGCCCAAGTCACCTTAGGTATTATGCTTGTTGGAGTACTTCTCTTTTGTGCATAGAACTTGTTCGATTATTGTCCAAGAGAACTGGTCTGATTCCTTTTGTTACTATTCCGCTCATTTGCATTCATATTTTTTCTCCTTGTTGTTTTGCTTTTGTCCGTGTTTATGTAGAATTATCTTAATTTCAAAATGCCATTCATGAAGAACTCCAAATATTATAGTTCTGCCGCAGAGACCCAAGATAATGGAAAATCAAGCACTCCTCCCTTCAAAGGTAGTTCGGACGCGGACTTCTTCCTCAAATCAACATTGTGGTTCAATTTCTAGCAGCAATATTATTACCTCATCTATTACTGTCGGACACATTCCATTCGGTAGCTGATGCGCTGTTCAAAGGATAATCATAAAAGTGAAGGCTCAGTCTTTTGAATTAGCATGAAACAAATATCTGCTTATCCTTCTCAAGAGGAGAAAATAACTCTAATTGGGGCTTACTACTAAACAAAGTGAAAGGAAAAGAGGTGATTACCAAAGTATCTAACACTTCAACCCACTTTGCAGGTCTAAATCTTCTTCTCCCTCCATCTTAGTAAATTTTTGTTTCATTGAATATTGAATTTCTACTTTATATTTACATTCATTTTAAGATAAGTAAATCAAATTCTAAATGATAAGTTTTTGATATGTTGTTGATGACATCATCCAATATGTTTAAAATGATATATTTTATGCATGTTTGCGTCGAAAAATTGAATTGAAACATGTGAATAATTAAATCCAAATAATTAAAATGATAATGTCTTATACTTCATGTATAATTATGTTATGGTCATATTCTCCTTGTTTTTTGCATAATTGCTCACACATCATATATCCTTCGAGCTTGAAACCACTTCAACTAGGGATTATTCGATGAAACAAATAACGAAGCATCTTAAGGAAATAAAATGATCTCTGCCCTCTCATTATTATCTTCAAGCAATACCATTTCATTGAATGTACACCCAAGTCCAAAAAAGTCGCACACGGGGCTCGACATGTATTGGTATAATTAATTAAAATTCAAATATTTTCATTTACATATTCAACTAACATGCAGGATATACCGAAGACACTTTTCACACCGTGGAAAAAATCTTATGCTTGAAAATTACTCAAAGCGAAGCGAGGGCCTGGGGCTCGAACTCCAAAAGCTCATCATCTCCTAAGGCTTGGTATTTATAAGGGCTCTTGAAATGCTAAAACACGAGAAGCACATCTCATATTATGAGCTCAAAATAGCTCGATATCCAAACCGGTTACTTCCTCCGAAGAGGTCGGCCACATATAAGACCCCAAAAAACAGAGTTGAAACAGCTCGCAGGGGCTAACCAGATGGCTAAAAACGGATGATTGCAGTATTTTTTTATCAAGTAAAAATTATCGAACACGAAGACTCAATTCGCCCGTTATTCAAGTAAAAGTCTGATTTTGAAACCTAATATCTAGAGGTGATAAAATAACTTTGATTATCAAATTCCAACTATCTAACATGCAATTCTATTAAAAACAATTAAATAAACTTCAATTCAACTAAATAAATTCCAATAGAGAACGGTTGAGGAATGTAGGATGGATTGGGAGTTGATAGTGAATATGTTTGGACTAGTCACTCTTACAAACCAATTTCAATAGATAGAATGGGTCGGTTCAACAAATTCTAGTTACAACCCTTAGTACCGGTGCTATAACCGTCGATTAATTTCAATCTCAACCTAAGTCTAGGTATATTAATCTCAATTAACTCCCAAAAGCTCATAAACGCATTGACCTAGATACCAATTCACCTATCTTCTAAGTGAAATAATACCTAATTATTATTGCAATCCCCTCTAATGCACAAACCTATCAAGTTAATCCATTGAGGCATACTTTCCAACACATGGTGATCAATCATGAAAGGAACACAAATTCAATCCACAATAATAATCAAAACCTTGAAAACTTGAATAATCCAAATCCAAACAATATTCAATTCATCCCAATCACATCCAAATCCTCAACAATGAGTTTAGCTACTCATAATTACAATGGAAATCGTCAACAACTCAAAACAAGACATGAAGAGAAAGGAGAATAAGAAAGCTTAGGGGAAATATGATGAATCTTCAACACTAGCTTCAAATCCTTCCTTCAACCTTCAATTCCCAGCCTTGAGAAGTGAAATTCGTAGCTAACTCGTGCCTTAGCCTCTCTAGGGTTTTCAAAAGTCGAACCCTTACTTTGTAAAATCCTTTGGCCTTTTATAAGTGTGAAACCCGCAGCTTCAGTTATTCCATCCCGAGCGGGATCTGCCTTTGAAAAACTCCATCCCGAGCGGAAGGAGAAAAATTACTCGCCAAGAAAACCCGATCGATCCCGAGCGGGACGACATGGTCCCGAGCAGGATCCGCTACGACTTCTAACACCATCTCTCGAATTCACGCCTATATGACGTATCCCGAACGCATTGGAGCCTCCCGAGCAAGGGTCCCGAGCGGGACCAAGCCGTCCCGAACGGGACCGGCTTCGACTTTTCGGCGATTTCCTTTTTTCTTGTCCCGAACGGGAGGTGTGTATCCCTAACGGGATGAGCTTCGCCCTTGGCCTCAATTTAGCTCCAAAACTCGCATTTTTTCACCTTTTTCACATCCTGCACACACAAAACAACTCCAAAACACTAAGTGAAGGAAAATTAAGAAAAGAAGAGATATGTGTGTGATTTGTGTACCAAATTCTCACCAATTCATTCAATTCTCATCCCAAAAATCATGCAAATTACACACATATCAAACCCCCCAAACTTAAACCCTTGATTGTCCTCAATCAAGAAAACAAAAACTAGATTTTCATTCGCTTGGTGCAATGCTTCATAGCTCACCACTATCTATCGATGCATACTTCAATCTCACAAATTTTTCATTATCCACCATGTTTGGATTAATGCAAAGAACTCACCTTACCGGCATGTGATCATATAAGGAGTAACACTCACACTCAACTGTATCAGGTTAATTTTCTCTCTTTCACTCAAACACAAGCGCACAAGTTTCATTCATATTGTTCATCTCAGCCATAATTGTTCACATCGACACATCGTTCTAGAATCAAATAGGGCTTTATCAGGTTGTAATGTGGCTGACTAATAGGTAGGGTGTTTTAGGCAAAAGTGACTCATTCATACAATCCCCCTTTTCAACATTCAACCAATCAACTCTTCTATATCAAAGTGCCTACTCTTATTCCATAACCCGACAAGTTCTCATCTTTTATCACTACATACGCATTCAACTTGCCAATATTCAACCGGTCAACCCTTCAATATCAAAATGCATACTCTTATTCATAACCCGACAAGTTCTCATCTTTTCATCACTACATATGCATCCAACTTGCCGTCTACTTTTCTCTCTCTTTTTTTTTCCTTTTTTTATTCTCATTTCCTTCATTTTCCAATACAATTCACTTTTCATCTCGAACACAACACATTCACTTCTTCTTATCTCATATTCTCCCAACCCACAATTTGTTCCTAAGCACAACATGAAAGAATTCAAGGCTCAAAGTGGCTTCGAAACAATGGCTAGGATAATCATATTTCCACCTTATTCTCCAACAATATCAAAGGTAGGTACTAAGAAGGAATGGCCTAAAATCATTTCCTAGTTCAATGTACATGTTAAACTAAGTGGCATCGACAGACTCTACTCATTCCACTTGTGCCTCGCCTCTCTCAAACAATCAAAAATGAGATAGAATGTACTCATCAGGCTCAAAATCTCACAAGTTAAAAGTTTTGAGTTCTAAGCATTAATATAACATGACATCAATTGCCAAATTTGTTCAACTTAAAGCATGCATCAATTTCAAGTTATTCTGCCCTATCATAAGCTCAAACGATTCAATCGAGTTATGCTTCATCATAAGTCCAATCTCAAGTCAAGTTATCATAATTAAGAACCTTTCCCCACAACACATTTCAATTTCAAGCACAGTGTGAGAGTTAGATAAGAAAACGTGTACCCCTTTTTTTTTAGAAATTACCAAGTGCGAACATTCCTTAACAATTTCAGCATGGTCTCGCTTGAATTTTGTTCAGCCCACCTGTAATCACCAACACACACACAAAACCAGTAGTTTCGAAATATCATCCTCTTCATCAGCAACAGAAAAAGTTAAGCATCATTACAACCCAATCGAACCACACAATCCCTTAACTTCTAACTAAACTGCGTACAACTAAGAAAGCAAGTAAGGTAGTTCAAAAGCAAGTAAAATAGTTTGACAAAATATAACAAATACAGATAAAGGATAAAAGGGAAGAAATCGGCGTCATATCCGTCCCACCCCCAAACTTAGTTTGAAGAAACTAAGTTTGAAAAGACGGAAAGGGCGGCAATCACTGCTGGGTGCCTCCGGAAGCATCAGGGTTGCACCGGCGCCTCTGGTAGTAAGATGGGAACCGATCAATCAAATCGTGGAGCTCCGTCTCCACACCGGACAGTCTGGTGTTCACTCCCGTGAACTGTTGCTCCATCCATGTCCTCTGAGCCCCCATGTCGGCCCTCAACCCTGTCATCTCTGTGCTCAGTCCGGCCATCCTCAAATCCAGTCCCGCCATCGTGGATGACATGCCCTGCAAGGTCTCGAGCATCTCGGTCTACCATGTCTGACGCCCTCCAGCTGAGGACGTCCCGGCCCCTGGGTCCCGATGGGGCTCCTCCTCATCATCAGACTCCTCCTCATTCCCCTCTCGGGCAGGAATAGTGGTCGCAAAACTCCCATACGTCCCATCCCGGCCCTTTCGGAGCCACAGGGCTCTGTGCGCTGGTGAGTCCAGCAACATGTTTGCCTCGAAATTCGGAGCAGTCAAGGTGGTAACAGCAGTATTGGGCAGCCTTAACCAGGCGTCGCCCACCACCTTATACAAAATGGTCGTCGGCAGAATGATGGAAATATTCCGTGCCGATGCAAGCACTGGGAGGTCCACCACAGACGCTGGCACCTCTGTCCCCCTCCTCGGGATCTGGAAGTGGTCGAGGATCGGTGTGATCAGGCCCCCACAATAGATGTTAGGGCGTGTGGGGGGTCGACTCCAGTTGTCCATGGCCACAGCAGCCATGGAGAAGGGTGCTCCCGCCAGCAGAAAGTAGAGCAAGAAAAACTCCGAAATAATGACGTTATTGCTCTCGTGGCGGCCGGCAACAGAGGTGGCTACACTCTTGTGTATGTAGCGCAGAATCGGGTTCCTGATAAGAGGGCCCTTCACCAACTTCATCCTTATAGTTCCCAAGACGGTCTCTCCGGAGATCAGTTGCCAGAAGTCCTTGGCATGGAAATCCTCCTCGGGGATGTAATTCGCGTCCTCCGCGCACCCATAAATGGCATCCAATTCTTTGCGCTGCAAGGTATAGCTCCTACCCTCCATTTTAAAGGTAAGGTGGCTCGGCAAGCTGCCGATGCTCTTCCGCACAGACACGGAAGCTAGAAACTCCTTTGTTTGTTCCTCGAAGGCTGGCCACTTTTGGGTGAGTAAGGATTCCCATCCGATGTTCTTCAAGAGAGTCACGACATCGTCCTTGATGCCTAATGACGTCATCGTCGTCGTGCAAGGGTATTTTGAGCCGTGCACAACACACTTGCTCAAGGCTTTGAACGCCGTGTACTCCGCATCGGTGAAGTTAGCAGGGCGTCGGGGTGCCATATTCTCTACAAAGGTAGACAAAAGAAAAGTCAATATCCTACATATTCCATGAATCACCCAGGCACCAAGATTTCACCATAATTCCTATTCGTAAAGAATTATGATAGCAAAATAACGACCTACCATTCACATGAGTACATTCTAAATTCAACCATGTAAATCAAGCCATATATTGCAAGTGACATCAGTAATCCCCAATCACAAAAATTTATCATGAATCACATTCAAGATCAAGGAACATGCCAAAAATCACAATAAAATAGGCCAAAAAAATTGCACCCATGCTTTTGGGACATTCTAACAAACACCTACCGTGCATAACTTCAAAACCCTAGGGTGGAACTTCCAAATACCAATAATTCCCCAATTTAATCGATAATATGTCAACAATGGAACAAAACATGTAACAAAGATGAAATAAACATGCAATAGGGGTAGAAATTACCTTATGTCGCTGGAAATCGAAAGGAAGAATGAAAAATGGAGGTTACCGTTCGCAAGGAGAGAAAGAAAAGGGAAGGAGATCTGATTCCGCGCGGCTTGACTATTTAAACTGCGCGACGCGTCCCGAGCGGGACAGCCCTATCCCGTTCGGGACGACTCGACCAGCTCGGTTCTCTGCGTAGATTAGACCGGTCCTGAACGGAACCAAAAGATCCCGCTCGGGATTCCTCACGGTGATGTGCATAAAATTTCAAAAATTCATCCCGAGCCTCTCCCGCTCGGGTTATGTCAAAATCTGCCCCAGGTTACGCGTCCCGAGCGGGACGTGGTGATCCCGCTCGGAATGTTGTTCAGCCAGCCTTAATTGTTTAAATGTTGTTCGTCCCAAACGGGACAAGTTGGTCCCGCGCGGGATTTAGCACGGCCTAACGCGTGGTTTTTCTCAAAAAATGAAGTCTTTTCCTCCTGCAACACTCCAAACAACCTCCAACAATCATTAGTAACTTAGAGTTCCCCCCAATCGTGATACAATGCAAAATGAAATGAGAGAAAATGCATGCTAATCTAGTAACAAAACAAGATAAGTGAATCGAACTTGGGTTGCCTCCCAAGAAGCACCGCGTTTAACGTCGGGAGCTCGACGAACTTACCCACTTACCATCACGCGAGTGAGATCTCGTTCACAGTCCGTGGTGGCTCGGACGTGTGAAATCTTTTGACCTGGTGCCCATTTACCTTGAAGAGGTGGCCATCTTCAGTTTCCAAGTTCAGAGTCCCGTTCTCGAATACTTCGTGCACCTTGTATGGTCCTGTCCAACGAGAGCGGAACTTACCTGGAAATAATTTTAAGCGAGAATTAAAGTAAAGAACAAGGTCACCTTTGTAGAACTTCTTTACTCGAATCTGACGGTCATGGAACCGTTTTGCTCTCTCCTTACACAACTTCGTGCTCTCATAAGCCTCATGTCTCCATTCCTCGAGCTCGTTCAGCTTCTGTATCCTATCCCCTTGAGCTTTCAGGAAATCAAGATGCAAAGTCTTAATAGCCCAGAACGCCTTATGCTCAACCTCAACTGGAAGGTGGCAAGACTTGCCGTAGACCAGTTGGTATGGAGACATGCCGATTGGTGTCTTGAAAGCTGTCCGGTAGGCCCAAAGAGCGTCACCAAGTCTCTTACTCCAGTCCTTCCGGTTAACCACCGTCTTCTCCAGCACTTACTTGATCTCTCTATTAGCCAATTCAGCTTGTCCATTGGCTTGCGGATGATATGCAGTTGTCACCCTTTGTCGCACCCCGTATCTTGCCAGCAGTTTGTCCATGAGCTTGTTGCAGAAGTGACTGCCCCCATCGCTCACTAAGGCCCTGGGAATGCCGAATCGAGCAACTAATGCCTGCAAAAACTTAAGCACAACTTGCGAGTCATTAGTAACTGTGGGTATGGCCTCAACCCATCGAGACACATAGTCCACAGCAAGGAGAATATATTTGAACCCGAATGAAGATGGAAACGGACCCATAAAGTCTATGCCCCACACGTCGAATATATCGACTTCTATAAAGATTTTCTGTGGCATCTCATCCCGCCGAGTTATACTTCCCATTTTCTGACATCTCTCACAAGCTCTCACCATAGAAATACAATCCTTAAAAATAGAAGGCCAGTAAAAACCACAAGAGAGTACCTTTCGAGCTGTTCGGTTCGCACTGAAATGACCTCCGCTTACCGAATGGTGGCATTCTTCCATGATCTTCCTCCAATCGCTTTGATGGACACACCTGCGGATGATACCGTCAGCACACCTGCGAAACATGTACGGTTCTTCCCAGTGTAGTATTTCGCCTCCTTTAGAAACTTCTTCCTCTAATAGGGTTCTGCATCAGGAGGTAAGATACCTGCAACCAAAAAATTGCAAAAATCCGCATACCACGGAACAGTAGAAGTAGTCACAGTCATAATCATCTCATCTGGAAAATCCTCCTTAATCAAACTAGCCTGATTGTCACCCTCGACCGGATTCTCTAACCTAGATAGATGGTCTGCAATCACATTTTCACAACCTTTTTTATCCCTAATCTCCATATCAAATTCTTGTAAAAGCAAAATCCATCTCAGCAGCCTAGGTTTCGAGTCAGTCTTAGCAAACAGATATCTAATCGCAGCATGATCAGTATAGACAATAGACTTTGCTCCAATCAAATAAGGGCGAAATTTATCATAAGCATAGATAACAGCAAGCAACTCTTTTTCAGTCACAGTATAATTCAATTGAGCAGGATTTAATGTTTTGCTAGCATAGGCAATAACTCTAAAGATCTTATCTCTAACCTGGCCTAGAGCTACCCCCACCGCAGAGTCGCTAGCATCACACATCAGAGTAAAATCCTCCTCCCAATCAGGAGTCACTAACACCGGAGCAGACACTAATGCTTTTTTCAATCTCTCAAAAGCCTTCACACACTCCTCACTGAAATCAAAGGCAATATCTTTTTCTAATAAACTACACAAAGGCCTAGTTATCTTAGAAAAGTCTTGAATAAACCGCCTATAAAAACCAGCGTGTCCTAAGAAACTCCTAACTCCTTTCACTGTCTTAGGTAAGGGAAGCTGTTCAATAGCTACAATCTTAGCCTTATCAACCTCTATTCCCCTACTTGACACCTTATGTCCTAACACTATTCCTTCTCTAACCATAAAGTGACATTTTTCCTTGTTTAGCACTAAGTTAGTTTCCTCACACCTTTGCAAAACAGTTTTCAGATTAACCAAACAATCATCGAAAGACAAGCCAAAAATAGAAAAATCGTCCATAAATACCTCCATAACATTTTCAATTAAACCATGAAATATGGACATCATACACCTTTGAAAAGTGGCTGGCGCATTGCACAGCCCAAAGGGCATTCTTCTGTATGCGAAAATCCCGTAGGGGCAGGTAAAGGCTGTCTTGTGTTGATCTTCAGGGGCCACCATGATCTGATTATATCCAGAGTATCCGTCCAAGAAGCAGTAGTGCGATTTTCCTGCAAGACGGTCAAGCATTTGGTCAATAAAAGGTAAGGGAAAGTGATCCTTACGAGTTGCATTGTTCAAGGCTCTGTAATCAATGCAGAAATGCCATCCAGTGGTTGGCCTCTCGATGACTTCTTCTCCTCCGGGCTTGATGACTTTCTCGAAACCCCCTTTCTTCGGAACCATGTGAGTTGGGCTTACCCACTCGCTATCACTCGGAGCATATATGATGTTGTTGTCCAACAATTTCAGCACCTCCTTCTTCACGACCTCTTGCATCTTCGGATTCAGTCTCCTCTGAGGTTGTCTCTTTGGCTTGCTTCCTTCCTCCAAAATGATCTTATGCATCACAATAGACGGGTTGATCCCCCTTATGTCGGAAACCTGCCACCCTATCGCAGCTCTGTGCATCCTCAGAACTCTCTTCAGCTTATCAACTTCTGTTTCAGACAGTGCTGAGTTCACGATTACTGGATACGTGTCCTTTTCTCCCAGGAAGACATATCTTAGAGTGTCTGGCAATTCTTTGAGCTCCACCACAGGGGCTTCATTCTTCCTTTGTTCCTTCTTCAGCTTCGCCTCCAGCTCTTCTTCCTTAGTTCTCAATTCCAGAAATTTCACATCTTGCTTTGGCTTAACCTCTGGCGTTTGTTCCAATGCATGCACCATCTCTAACAACTCATCACAAGCCTCATACAACTCTTCAAAATCAAGGTTAGAGTGCAGAGAATCATGAATAACTTCCTCCAAAGCATCTTTCTTCTCAAAATCAAAAGATAAGGGAAGAGACATTACCTCAATATTGTTGCACTCATCATACCTGTCCTCGTGCTTTTTCATCGCATCTGAGATAGAGAATGTAACCTTCTGATCATTGAACCGGAAAGTCAGCTCTCCATCTCTCACGTCGATCAGAGCTCCTCCAGTACGTAAGAATGGTCTCCCAAGAATTAAGGGCACATTCTTGTCTTCCTCCATATCTAGCACCACAAAGTCCGCAGGGAATATGAACTCCTTGACTTGTACCAGAACATCCTCTACTATCCCCTTTGGCTGTGAAAGAGAGCGATCTGCCATTTGTAGAGTAATGGTGGTTGGTTTGATCTCTCCGATCTGCAGTCTGTTGAAGATGGTCAGCGGCATCAGATTGATGCTCGCACCCGAATCGCACAATGCATGACCAATCTCCAATCCACCAATGACACAAGGAATAGTATAGCTGCCCGGATCTTGCCTCTTAATAGGCATCTTTTTCTGAATTACTGCGCTGCACTCCTCAAACAGATTTACAGTCTCAAACTCTCCAAATCTTTTCCGTTGAGCTACTGATTCCTTTAGGAATTTAGCATATCCTGGGATGTCTTGCAGAACCTCCAGCAGTGGCAAATTAATCTGCACCTTTCTCAAATGTTCGAGAAATCTCGCAAACTGCTTGCTCATCTTATTCTTTGCCAGTCTTTGAGGGAACGGTATGTTGCTCCCCTTAACAATTTCCCCAGAGGTGCTCCCCTTTTGTGTTTTGACTAGCTGGGGAGTCACTTCTGGTTCAATCTCTTCCTCTTCGGAGCTCTTGTCCTGATGGTCTTGTCTGTCTCCACCCGCTATGGGGTTACTGGGCCCATCATATGCCTTGCCACTTCTGGTGGTTATAGCACTGCAATTCTTCTTCGGGTTAGCCTCAGTATCGCTGGGAAACTGTCCCTGTTGATGTTTCCCACTCACATGCTTGGCAATGGTAGAGATTTGATTCTGCATCTCTGTCAGTATGCTGTCATACTTATCAAACCTCTTCTCAAGTTCCTCTTCCTTGGAGTTATGTCCTCTTCTGTCTTGCTGCCCATATTGCCTCCGCAGATTGTCACCCCCATTCCCTTGATTCGAGCTTTCACCTCTCTGCTCAAATCCGGGAGGTGGATTCATGGCACTGTTCTGATTCCCATAGGACTGGTTCTGAGGGTACCGAAGGTTGGAGTGATACTGAGGATTATCATTCTGATAGTACGGCCTCCTGTAGTTCCCATAATTTCCTCTGCTAATATAGTTCACATCATCAACTGGCTGGGCTTCCACTTGTGCTATTTCACCGTACTGATTCAGAATATGAGTTCCTCCTCTTGCGAAACTCCCCATCTGCTGCTGCTGCTGTTGAGTTCTATCCAAAAGAAGCAGATCCATCTTTGTTTCCATTGAAGCCATTTTTTCCTTCATCTCTTCCTGATCCTTTAAATCAGCCACACTCTTCACAAGTTTGTATTCCCTTCTTTTCTTCGGCCATTTGAAACTATTTTCGGCCAGCTTCTCTATGGCCTTAGTGGCCTCCTCTTCCTCCATATCGAGAAAGTCTCCTCCAGCAATATTGTCCAGCCGCAACTATGTCTCGTTCTCCACTCCGGCATAAAATTGGCAGATAATTTGTGCATTAGTCATCCCATGTTTTGGACATCTCCTTATAAGCTCGCGGAATCTATCCCATGCCATGTAGAGCGGCTCGTCATCTTCTTGGCTGAATGCCTGAATTTCTGCTTTCCTTTTAAGCGTCAGGCCTGGCGGAAAATACTTCAGCAAAAACTTCTCTTTCAAATCTTCCCATGTGCGTACCTCCATTTTTTTCAGTCCTATCAACCAATCTTTAGCTTCATCTTTCAGGGAGAAGGAGAATAGATACATTCTGATCTGTTCCTGAGGGACTTGGTTGATCTTTATCATGTCTGCTACCTCCAGAAACTGTGTGATGTGACTATTCAGATCTTCACTAGGCCTCCCCCCGAATTGATTTCTTTGAATCATTTGGGTGAGCTGCGGTTTGATCTTGAAGTGACTAGCGTCCGTTCGCACATTGAATCCCTCAGTAGATTCTCCTCTCTGGGGTCGGAACAAATTGTTGAGAGGATTTCTCCTCTCCTCTCTTCGCTCACGTCCGCCCTGATCATTAACTTGGTTTCGGACTTCTTCCAGTTGCCTCTGCAGATCCTCAATCAACTGTCTGTCGTTCCCTGGAATATTGTCACCCATATCTTCTTTCACGTCTACCTGCTCTGCCTGTTCTTGTATTTTCTTTGCCTTGGCTCTTGTAATCATGCACAACCTGTACCAACAAGAGCTTCAATTTAGTAATAATGAAATAAATCTAGACTACCAAACTTCTAAATCTCCTAATGTCAAATAACGACCTACAACTTGAGTCCCCGGCAACGGCGCCAAAAACTTGATTGCAGTATTTTTTTATCAAGTAAAAATTATCGAACACGAAGACTCAATTCGCCCGTTATTCAAGTAAAAGTCTGATTTTGAAACCTAATATCTAGAGGTGATAAAATAACTTTGATTATCAAATTCCAACTATCTAACATGCAATTCTATTAAAAATAATTAAATAAACTTCAATTCAACTAAATAAATTCCAATAGAGAATGGTTGAGGAATGTAGGATGGATTGGGAGTTGATAGTGAATATGTTTGGACTAGTCACTCTTACAAACCAATTTCAATAGATAGAATGGGTCGGTTCAACAAATTCTAGTTACAACCCTTAGTACCGGTGCTATAACCGTCGATTAATTTCAATCTCAACCTAAGTCTAGGTATATTAATCTCAATTAACTCCCAAAAGCTCATAAACGCATTGACCTAGATACCAATTCACCTATCTTCTAAGTGAAATAATACCTAATTATTATTGCAATCCCCTCTAATGCACAAACCTATCAAGTTAATCCATTGAGGCATACTTTCCAACACATGGTGATCAATCATGAAAGGAACACAAATTCAATCCACAATAATAATCAAAACCTTGAAAACATGAATAATCCAAATCCAAACAATATTTAAATCATCCCAATCACATCCAAATCCTCAACAATGAGTTTAGCTACTCATAATTACAATGGAAATCGTCAACAACTCAAAACAAGACATGAAGAGAAAGGAGAATAAGAAAGCTTAGGGGAAATATGATGAATCTTCAACACTAGCTTCAAATCCTTCCTTCAACCTTCAATTCCCAGCCTTGAGAAGTGAAATTCGCAGCTAACTCGTGCCTTAGCCTCTCTAGGGTTTTCAAAAGTCGAACCCTTACTTTGTAAAATCCTTTGGCCTTTTATAGGTGTGAAACCCGCAGCTTCAGTTATTCCATCCCGAGCGGGATCTGCCTTTGAAAAACTCCATCCCGAGCGGGAGGAGAAAAATTACTCGCCAAGAAAACCCGATCGATCCCGAGCGGGATCCGCTACGACTTCTAACACCATCTCTCGAATTCACACTTATATGACGTATCCCGAACGCACTGGAGCCTCCCGAGCAAGGATCCCGAGCGGGACCAAGCCATCCCGAACGGGACTGGCTTCGACTTTTCGGCAATTTCCTTTTTTCTTGTCCCGAACGGGAGGTGTGTATCCCTAACGGGATGAGCTTCGCCCTTGGCCTCAATTTAGCTCCAAAACTCGCATTTTTTCACCTTTTTCACATCCTGCACACACAAAACAACTCCAAAACACCAAGTGAAGGAAAATCAAGAAAAGAAGAGATATGTGTGTGATTTGTGTACCAAATTCTCACCAATTCATTCAATTCTCATCCCAAAAATCGTGCAAATTACACACATATCAACGGACAAAACCCGAACTGTCCTTACACGAACGCTGCGGTATCGGGCCCGCAGCGGTGGCACTCGTTGCAACTTTACGGAGTTGCACGAGTAAGAAGGGTCACCCACAGAGGAAATGATCCTTCGAGCCAAGAAAGCGCTACTAAAGCACTTCGAATTATACCGAACTCTCATCTTTTGAAGAGTTCGAAGAGCCAACATCTGGGAAAAATTGAACTCCACTTATGGAAGACAACGAACTAATATGATTAATCGATTATTCGACTTACCAAGGTCCCCCAGAGAGCACCTCGCTAAGCCGAAGGGGCTATTGTTGAGGTCAAAAATAATCGGCCCAATTTAATGATCCAAGTATGCTACCCATAAATTGTTTTGTCGGAAAAAAGGCTGTTTGGATCGGGTAAGAAGCCGACTAGAAGTCCGAAAGGAAAAGCAGTTCGCCTTAATCAGTTCGTGGGGCAGCTCGACTAGAAGCAGTTTGATTCAGCTAGAGAGGAGTCCGAATGAGAGAGCAATTCGATTTAATCAGTTCGCACAAGGCAGCTCGAAGTAGTTACTCACTCGGTGGTTTCAACTCGGAATTAAATGAAGAAGTGTAACGGTTCAAACGTTACAAACGGTTCGACCGTTACGAGTCAAAGGGATTAATGGCTGGCAGTTTCACGACAATAAATGAGCACTCAATAATGATGTTTTAATTAGGTTTTTTCTTATAAATAGGTCCTTACATTTGTAAAGAAAAAACAAACTCTATCCCGGAAAATTATACATCAATTTATACATTTTATAATTTCCTTATTTTCTCGTTATTTCACAAATCCATGGGCTCTATTTTTTCGAACCGCAACAAAAAAAATTAAAAAAAATTATTATTATTTATGAAAATAATTAATTTATTGATTCGGCGAAGTGTGAGACGAGAGAAAAAGTAATAGGAAATTAAAATAAATGGTTCTTCATTTTTCTTATTTCTAAATTTATTAAGAACTGTTATTTAAATATTTTAAGTATAATTATATTTTTATTGAAGATTCAAAATAAATATGTTTCTTCATAAATTCCAAATAAATTTTATAGTTATAGCATTTGTTTTGGAAAATAAATAATGTAATATAATGAAAAAATTACAATAGTTTGTAATATATTTGTGAAAATTATAATAGTAAGTAATATATTTGTATGATAACGTTTGATTTTAAATTTTGACTTGTCATCCGGCAAGCCACATAAACTTTTTCATCGACGGAAATTTGCTCTCGTAAAAAATGTGGAACTAAACTCATAGTTTACAATATAATTGAAAAAAACTGAATAGTTTATGTTCCTTTTAATACTCTCTCCGTCCCACCCGAATTGTCTCACTTTTTTTTTTAGTCACATTTTTAAAAATGATGACTTTTTCACAATTAACTTATTAACATTCATAACCCTTGGTTATTGTACCAGATCAAATCAAAACTATTCGAACGGGATAGAGGAATTATAAAATAATATCCAAAATCACAAAAAACTAAACGACAGTAAATAATGATAGCATTTCTATATATGTGTGTGTGATTTTTGTTTTATATATTTGTTTGGAATGAATTGTACAAGCGACATTACTCGGCGTGGGACATGTGGTACTTTGATTGAGATGGAAAATGCCACTACAACTACAACTAAATAAATATACGTGTAATATTTGAGAATCGGGAAGATAAATATTTATGTAAATAATCTAATTCTAAGGAAGTATTGATAAAAGCGATTTTTCAAATGCATAAATATAATACTTTCTATGAAAAAATAATTTTTTTTCTGCAAATGATTAATGGAATAAATATTTTTCTGCAAATAATTATTTTTTGACTGTATTTTTCCTTAGAAATTTTTTAGGGAGGGTAGGTATGCTGTCGCTACATTCCGAAAGGTGAGTCGTTGAAAGCCAATAATTGTCATCTGAATTTCCATAGCAGAATAGTTTAATTTCAATCTCAACCTAATATTTATAGTTTTAAATATTATTTCCATACAATTTTTGTCACCATTTAAATCCTGTTCGCATTAGAATAATATAAATGTGATTTTCCATAACGACCCCATTTAGAATTTTTCCGCAGAAAATTCGGTTTACCTAAAATTCCAACCGAAAATGTTTCCATTCTATTATTAGAAGTCAGAACAAAGTGCTTCCAGAATTCCATGGTCAATTTAAGCCATGATTTATAAAATAATTGGAAGTACGTGGCATTATATACCTTACAATATTTATCTACCACGTACGTATATATACAAAACATAATAATAATAATAATAATAATAATAATAATAATAATAATAATAAAAATAATAATAATTATTATTATTATTATTATTATTGTAAGAATGGGCGGTGAGGCCGACATCCCAAAGCCCTAGGGCCGTGTTGCCTCCGTTGCTATTGTATTTTTTTTTGGTCGTAATTGTTTGTTTGTTGTCCGTGTTCAATAAATTATAAGTTTTAAGTTTTAACGTAATAATGAGGAATTATTAAAAATCTCGGAATGAATCTTGAAATTTAAATAAAGTTGTCATCTGTATAAAAAATCTGGAATAGCTGGTTGATTTTCTTAATTTTCTATTTTATGAAACTGGTCCATTAATTACTTTCAAAATAAAATGGCTCATAGAGCCCAGTTCCCTTAGAAATAATTTCATAGAGCCCAGTGCCCTGAAAAATCGTATTGTATATGGTGTATCAGAGTGTTTTTGGCCCAAGCATAAAAATCTCTGGAGAAATTTCAGTTTTGGCTGGTAGAATATATCATTCTAAAATTCTACTACATATTTGATTTATAAACGAGCATTTGAGTCCTCTGTTGTTCATAATGTAGTCGTGAAAGCATTTTATTTATAATTAAAAAATTATGGATTCCAACGTCCCAAAAATATATGTGAATGTGAGTTTTAAATTAATATGTTATTATTAAAAAATAAAAAAAGGCATTTGATTGAGGTAATGAAATTGGGGAAAGGGATTAGAGATGAATATTTTGCCCGAATAGCCCAATGTCATGCGCATATACATAGAGTTGAAAAATCCCCTATAAAAAAAGGAATGAATCTGATTTATTAAATTTCAGTAAATTAATTATTGATATACAATCAAGCAATAACTGTAACACAATCAAGTATTATATTAATCAAGTGATAAACCTTGGAAGGATGATCGGGGATAGAGCTCTTCGAGTAAGCTTAAACTCCAAGAAAGAAGAGAAACAGAGGAGGATAGGCAAAAGTAAAGAAGGGATTTCATATATTTCGTAGCTACCTTTCAATTACAGATCACACCCTTTTATATTACAGTTCTCCTAAACTAACAAACAAACTCACTCCTCTGCAAAATCATTGCTCGGCAATTCTGGCGCACCGCCATTCTGTTACGGCAAGGACAGGTTTGTTGAGAAGAGAATGAATCTGATAATGGGCTTGACTTGTGATATTGGGCTTTATTATTTTGGGCTTTAGATCTAATGGATAAAATTTATTCTTTTTTCTTACAGGATAGATTTTTTTTTACATGATCCCTTCTCTCTCTCTCTGTATATATATGTGGTAGTGATTAGGTGATAAAAAGATTTTCGCTGTTAAATAAGAATAAATTTGGACCATTAAAGAATAAAATCAACGCATGTGATCAATTTAAATATGTCTCAATTTCTGTGCATTACTTGTGTTACGATCTAGCATTCAATGGCAAAACTGTGAAAAATATATATTCAAGAATTTCATTTCGTACAGTTCGTAAAACATAATATGCATAAGTTCGATGTAAAAAATGCAATATTTTGGGCATAAAATTACAACATATAATCAATGCAAAAATATACTCAATATGAATACAAAAATGCATATGCTTTAGAATAAAAATGCATCTTATTCAAGTTAAGAATGCATCATTTGATGCAAAAAAATGCAAATCTTTGGGAACATTTTTTATGTGTAATTGATGCATTTTTTAATCCTGAATGTAAATATAATAAAAAACATATATTAGCTGAATATAAAATCAAGATATTCGTGCGAATCTTCTAAATTCAACATATTTAATATGGATATCATACGAATCGTCGTAAAAATACATTTAATTTGATATATGATTCATAAAAAATAATTTTAAATCGAGAAAGATATAATCGTTTGATTATAAGATACCCTAATTACATTATTTATCTAATAAATTTTGAATTATCACTACCATTGGATAAAAAAAAAGATCCAAATTCTTTATAATTTAACATGGAAAAACTTTGATTATATAATCACTACTATATATATATAGAAATATAGAAATATAATCATATACTAACACATTTCCACATGTTAAATAAGAACTAATCATAATTGTTAAGATTAAAATTAAACAGCCCTCATTAATTACTTTTCGTGTGATTTTGGTGCTTCTTTTGAGCATTCCCTATGCATTAAAGGTTATAAAAAAGTAATGAAGGCTTAAACATTCTTTGGTTGGTGATAACTGTATGCATTTAGTTGAGCGAAAATGCATCTACTTGGTACAAAAATGCATACACTTAGGTTAAAAGATGCATGTCGGCGCAAAAATCCCGACTATAATGCATGTAGTTAGGTTAAAAGATGCATATCTCACTACAAGAAAAATAGTGAATAACAACACTGAAAAGACAACACTTTTCATTGAAAAGTGTTGTTATAGATCTAAAAAGTGTTGTTAAAAATAAAAGTGTTGTCTTTTAGTATAAAAATACGCTAAAAGACAACACTTTTAATGTAGTATTGTTATTTACATGTTGTCTAATTATCGAAAAAACAATGCTTACATTTATATGTTGTTATTTACGTGTTGTTATTTTATTATTTTATATTTTTATGTATTATTAATTATTTTTACATTTAATTAATTAAGTGAACATTATAACTTTGAAATTCCCTTCCCACCATACGTAACCCTCTCTGCCTCCCAACCCTTCCCAGGTCGAGCCTCCCTGCACCACCGTCGCCCTTGACAGCCGCGCCTGCGCCACCGCTGTGGGTGTGCGACCGCGCCCCAGCGCCACCGTCGGTCTGTTCAACCCTCGTCGTTGTAGAACCACCGCGGCTGTGCCACCGCCGCACCTACGCCACCGCCTCGCTGTGCCACCACGTTGCGCACCGCCGTCACCCATGTAGAAATTTTTGCGCCTACGCCACTGTCGATCCTTCACCACTGCCGCGCCCGACACCACCATTGCGCCCTATTGCTGGGGAGGTTTAATATTATCTGAACAACGACCCCGTTGCAATCTCAACTTTGAAGAACTTCGCGGCAGAGAACGGTAATCACTATAACCAAACCCGTTTAGTTGTTAAATTCGTTTTTGAATGCTTGTTTCTTGTTTGTGGTTATTTGACCTTATTTTCTGGAACTAAGACTCTGCATAAGTTGTTTTGTTCCCAATCTGAATTATGACTTGATCATTCTTATTGTTGGTGAATTTTCTTTTGAGAAAGGTGCATCATCCTCAGCATTTCCCTATTTGATGTTTCTAACTCGAGCAATTCATGTTTTGATCACTTTTTTTTTAGTTGTTTATGTTTTCTTGGTAGAGGTGCATTAAAAGGTCATACCCTAGTCCTTATTTCTCAATTGTTCATTAATCATGAGGGGACTATATATTACTGTTAGATGATAAACTGTGATAATGCCTGGTATGGTTCCCTTCCATGCGAGTTTCCGTTTTATGATTTCTGTCTTTGCCTTATAATTAATATGTATCAATGAAGATTATTATAATATTTATTTTTTGTTTGGACCTTTCTTTTATTATTATTTGAAGGCATGTTAGTCCAGATGAAAGGAATTACTTGCAGTGAATATTTTTGGTGGAATCTTTGTTCTTTTTTTTAATGTTAATGTCATTGACAATGAGGTAGATTTTAGAATGTGAATTTAGGTCACTTTTTGGCTAGTTTGATTTGTGCGAATTTTGAAACCACAACTATTAATTTGCTTTAAAATCTGTACATAATCATTGTGATAGTTGATTATCTAATTATTGTTGGTAATTTATAGTGTCTACATTATACAATGTTGTCATTTGTAAAAATGATAAAGGTCCATGTAAATTCTAGATTATTTACAAATAAGATTTTATATAGCTATTAAAATAATCAGATTCTTTAAGTTATAAAATTGGTTCAACTTGTATTGTATGGAATAATAGTTTTGCGTTCATCTTATTTTTTTTTTTCGTCGTGCATGGGTCAATCTGACCTATTGCTATGTCAAATACTCTTGAACTGCTTCTTTATTTTGTTTCCTTGTATAATTGTCCATCTACTCTCATTTATGTCTGGAACATTCTGTTCCAAGTGTCTGGTTTTAAGCTTTGCTTCGTAAAGATGAGTTTTCAATGTTCTTATTTCAAGATTTCATTTTAAAATCTTAACAGCAAAACTGTCGTAGAAATGTTTGAACTTTAGTCATAACATCTGTTATTAAGGTCCTGGCTCATGTAAAGGTGACAATATTTTCAGGAGAACAAAGAGAGTATTATTGTCCATGTCTAATGAATGCCTTTGCCCTAGCTGGACATCGATCCGTAACATTATTTTACTTAACAGGGATCCTCATTTATTGTACAAGATAAAACTATAATTTAATCTTTTGCATAGCATTAAGAAATAGGACAAAGAACTTTAACTTCCACCTGAAACTAAGCTAGGAATTAGAGATTATGATTACTCCCAACTTAATTATAAACCAATAGGTACAATAAATAAAAACAAATTCAGGATGAAATCACCTTAATGCCTGCTGAAAACTGAGTTTGCCATGCACCATAATGCTAGATAACAAAATTCCTATTACAAATGATGGTTAGAAAACTGCACATTTTCAAGAAATAGATCTCTCTAGCATTTATTGGTATATTTCCAGATTAATTCTGCATGATACAAAAGAAACTCTGCTAGAAGGAAGAACACTAATTCTCAATCTAACCACAAAATGATGAAGTTCTAAAAATATTCAATTAAGCAGGAATTTCCCTTGTTCTGTTTATTATCTATTCTTAGGAAATACACAGATGGTTATTCTAGATAACTCTACTAAATGTTAACTCTCTTTAAAAAATATTATGCTCTTATACTCGAGCATATATTAAAGAATAAGATACCAAAGGGGCAGAGCATGCACATTAAAGGTCCCTATTTTAATCCCTTAGAAACTGCCACATGCCCAACAACCTTGCAAGGCCAAAAGAAGTATAAAAAAATAAATACTATCAAAGGACATGATTACTATCGTATGTGTGTAATGATGGAGCCATCCTTTGGCAGACCTATTAAATTTATGTAGAAAATATCTTTCAATTTTAGAATTCATTATTCAATCATTTTGTTATGTATATAAAATTCGCAGCAGCTATGCATTTTTGACCCTTTTATCATAATGATAATTCTTATCCAGAATAAAAACGGAAATTGTTCTTTGTATTCTATGTAGCTACTTTATCTAGTTGAAGTATGATTTGTTGAAAAAAAAAATGGGTATGAAACAATGTTCCTCGAGTATAATACTGTGACCTTTATGATGCGAAATCATCATAGATCAAGTGTTGTGTGATAATTTTGCTATGTAATATGATGTTTGGTTTTAATATTTATAATTACAAGTCTGGTAACTATGTAATTTTGCTATGTAATATGATAATTTTGCTTCAGTTCTTTTATGGTCTAAAGAAAGACTGAATATTAATATTGTCATATAATAAAGTTAAAATATGTGGATTGCAGATCAATGATAGTCATGACTTCAAGAAGATAGCAAGCATCAAATGTTATTGATGATGGTAGTATCGATTGATGTTGAGACTATCGATGCATTGCAGCTATTGGTAATATTTAATTATACTAATATATAATTTAAATTATTGAGGTTTATTGTTTCTTTATAATGTATTATTTTTATTTAACAGTTCAACAATCGGAGCTACAACATTATGGATATTGATGATGTTCGCATGTAATGGACGGATTCAGAACAAGATTACATGTATGCGTAGCAAATTCGAGAAATATTAGATGGATCATTTTAGTTTTCGAATTGTGATTTTGGGATATAGATTGATTTAGAATATTTGTGAGTGTTCTTGAAGATGAGATGTTGGATACTTTTTTAAAGGATTAATATTATGATGTTTGGTATTTAGGAATATTGTTTTTGTATATTTGTGAGTTGAAATGATAATATGAATTTCGAATATTGTGATTTTCGCATTTGCTTATACATTAATTATTAAAAATATACAGATTAATTTCAGCATCTTACGATTATTCAAACCGTTGTATTTTCTCCAATAAACAACAGTTTAAAACCGTTGTTATTTAGGAGAAAAGACAACAGTTTTAAACCATTGTCTTTTCAACAATAGACAACAGTTTTGTAGAGAAGACAACAGTTTATAACTGTTGTCTTTTATACAAAAGACAACGGTTTAAAAACGTTGTCTATACTGAGAAAAGACAACACTTTTTTATCTAAAAGACAACGGTTTTCAACCGTTGTTTTTAGTAGAAAAGACAACGGTTGGAAAACCGTTGTCTTTCAGCGTATACTTTTAACAACACCCCCTACGACAACACTTCCGAATACCTTTTAACAACAGTTTTTAAACGTTGTTGTTCACTATTTTTCTTGTAGTGTCTTATAAGTTAAAATGCATTAATATTGATGCAAAATAATGCACATACTTGGAGCTTTTTTTTATACAAAAAAAATGCATTTTTTGTGTCAATTTACATACATCTCTTTAACCTAACTGTGCATTTAATTTTATCCCATGTAGAAATATTTTTGCGGAACTAAAAGCATATAATTACCAACTAAATAATATTTAAACATCCATTACTTTCTTACCCTTAAATGCATATGGAATGCTCAAGAGAAGCACCAAAATCTCACGGATAATAATTAATCTAGGATGTTCATTTTCAATATTAACGATTATGATTGGTTCTTATTTATCATTCAAGGGGTGGTTTTTCTATAATCACTACTCCAGATTAATTCATTTACTTTTTATGTGTTAGTATAGTCTAACCATGTATTAATCATCCAAATTGAGACCGTACATATAACATTTGCCGCATATTCACCCACTCGAATCTTAATCGTGTACTCTAATGTATGATATTTGTATTTTAAAAAAAATAGCGAATGTTGATTGTTTAGCAAATAATATTTCAACAATAAAAAAGAGTAGTCGGTGTTAATTCGTTTTGTATAATTCACAAGCGAAATTAAAGATTGGGATATTTTTAACAAAAATTAATACATTGAGGTATTTTTCCGAAAATATAGTTAGATTATGGTATTATCACATCTTAATTTGCACATGGGAAGCTACATGGAATGCCATGTGGCATTTAACGGCTGAATCATCACAAACTAATGGAGTTAATACATTTTGGTATAATTCGTAGACAGAAGTAAAGATTAAGATATTTTTTACTAACGGAAATAAATTTGAATATTTTTCCGAAAACTTCAATAATTTAGATATTATCCCCTATTTACCCCATTGAACTCTACACGGATGTTCTCATTAAAACTCGAACTTTTCACCTATTGAACATGAACATAACATTTAAACTATTTGTACACCAAACCGGGATTTAATTACCGCAGCTCTTTTGTTAAATATTTAGGATATTTGTGGGAGTCTACTCTGCACGTGCCTTATGCTGACTTCATAAATTCAATTATATATCTCATGCAAATCCAGATAATAATTAGTAACATATATGCATAAATAAAAAAGAAAATGAAAGGAGAGGAGTTCCCTGGGGTAAGTCAAAGCCCACATGGTCTGGAATTGGGAAATAAAATGAAGTGCATGTGTTTATTTATATATGTAGAAAGGGAATATAATCAATCATAAATAATTAAGTTGTGGTACACCACCAATCTCAGCTTATTTTTATATACAAGTTCAAATTGTATATACGGCCTACAGGTTTATGACACCAGGGTTTTGCATGAACCCCCAAACAATGATTGACTAGAATTTCAAGTATGTATTATCGTGTGTTTTTTTAAATATTTTAATGCATTCTATTTTGTAAATGATAAATATATTATTCCCTATGCTTAAATACATCATTTATATTATTAAAATATAATCTTAATATTTAACTCATAAATTAGAGGTTGAGTCTAGAAATCGATGAGACTAGGGTCAAGTAAACGGGGATTTATAGAACTAGAGGTAGACTAGATAGGGGTTTATTAGCTTGGGGGTCGACAAGACAGGGTCGAGCCACTTGTAAACTATCAAGTGGTGGTTGTGTATATGGAAAAAATTCAATGTATTTAATTTCCTAGTTTAGTGAGATTTTATCCAAATCTAAATAGGTTCATATAAATATTAATTTATTTATGGATATGAAATATATTTACAGTACCAGAATAGATTTTTCCTTATGTATATAAAAGTCTCTCCCTATAAATATCTCTACTCCCCATTATATTGTCACACTTTGTATTCTCTTCACCATAGTAAAAACATCACTAGGAGATTTGAAGTGTGGACTCTACGTTCGAATCACTATAAATTATTTTGCTCTTTATTTTCTACTCCCTCCGTCCCACTATAATTGACACACTTACTAAATTGGGCGTCCCAATCAAATTGACACATTTCAAAAAATGACAACTTTTTCACACTCAACAATAAAATATTAATCCCACTAACTTATTCTACACTCACAACTCTTAATTTCCGTGCCGAAAAGAAACATGCCAATTGTAGTGGGACGGAGGGAGTATTTGTTATTACTTACTATAAAATATTGTGTTCTTTATTTTTGTTTGTTATATGTGTTTGCAATCGCTTCAATTCACAATAATATGCATAAATAAACATTCTGATTGAAATGCATCATATCTTAGTGAAACTTTATTATACAAGTTTTTATCTATGCATTATATAAATATGTTTTTCTTCAAACGAAAATAGAATTTGTCTGTATTAAAAACTTAAAAATGTTATTGTTGGTCCCATATCAGAATAAGTGAATAAGTAATGGAAGTTTTAACGAGCTTGCACTCTCCAAGCTAGTGGTTTTGATACCAGCTCGGGTTCAGAAAACTGGTAAATTAGCGAGAGTTAGCCACCTAGCCATTTTCAGTTATACTTTAACACTTAAGGAGTTGAGTTTTTAATTTAATGCTGAAATCTTAAAGAAAACAGTAAATACACAATGATATATAGAGATTCGAACAAAACTGTCCTACGTCCTCTCTTCAGACTCGCAGTTTGGAAATCACTAAGCACAAGATTAAAAAAATGTTGCACAATCTGTTGCTAGCTGGTGAATGCTCACGCACTAGTCTACTTGCACACTCGCCGAGTCCTTCACAATCCTTTGATTCTTCATATTTGAAGTGTGGCGCATCATTCAACCTCCAGCTGGTCGTGGGACTTTGAGTTCTTCCTGAAAATATTAGTTTGCGATACACACCCGTAACCGTAATAGTTACTACTAGAGAGGTAGCAACTCTAAGAGTAACACTTAGCAAGGATTGCTAAGTTTGTGTCCAATAAGGTACACGATAAGTAAGCTGTTAGAACAATCTCAATGCTATAGATTGCTTGATGTTGATTTTGACAGAGTATTGATAGCTTTCGTAAAGATATAAGAGTTATGTAACCTTATTCAGATGGATTGCAGCCTCTATATATAGGTATTCTAGAAGAGATTTGAACTTGGAGCCGTTGTGAGACAACAACAAAAATCGTCCAATCGTAGGTTTCACTTTTCTTGATTTGCAGCGTCCTTGTTTGTTAGAGTTGGTGAACTTTATAACTTTAGTCAGAAATTCTCTGAGCTAGTTTGAGGGATGTCTTCTAATTGATTCCTAGGATGAAACAAACTTTAAGGATGCAAACTTTAAGATCTCATTTCTTAAAGTCTGGACTTAAAAATAATGTTCGCTTGACTTGGCTTGTTGTCTCTAGATGTTGGTTTGGGCCCTGGCTGGTGACACTTACTGGTGGATCACTAGCTGATGTTGACGTATTTGTCGGCAACCTTCAGTGGTGATGGCCCTTTGCTAGTGAAGGAATATCCGCCAGTGATCGCTATTATTTCTACAAACTAATTGTAGATACAACGGCAAATAAATTTATAGTTAACCCTAAGGTTGTCTAACCCAGAGGAATTGTACAATGAAATTACTCCATATACTAGTTCTATTCCTAAGTCATGTTGTTTGAGTTATCAGAAATTAGGGGTTTTTGGTTGTGGATGTGTATCCTATCATGTCTAGGGCTTGAGATATGATTTGATTCGAATTTACTGAAAAATTCGCTGATTTAAGCTACACTTCAAACGAGGTGGCTGGACTTCGATCGACGCACGTGTTCTTCGTCGATCAAGGTCGAAATCCCGTTGGTCGAAGTCGAGCTCTGCCCCATCTACGCGATCTCACGGTTTTAACCATAACTTCCACTCCCGAACTCCGATTGACCCAATTCCAATTGTGTTGGAAAGCTAATTCAAAGCCCTACCCATTGACATGTGCCAATAGCCCGAATTCATTGTTTGGAAAAATCCTTCACTGCTACTCTTGCACGTTAACTGCATTTGGAACGGTTTTCTAGTGAATTTAGGCATAAAACCTGCAAAAACACACCATGACAAGCATAACACCACATATAATAGTCTCATGCACGATTATATATATAAATGCAAGAAAACTATATAAAATAGTATGAAATACTATAGATAAATGAGTAAATTTATGAACTTATCAGCCAACAAACTTCCAACAAGATTATGATCAGTCTTGATTTACAACTCGATAATTCCTATAGGAACATAATAAGTACAAACTAATCTAACTAGAGACTCACTAATTGGTGGTATGTTTGATTCATAAAAACAAAAGTATTAAGGACGAAATTTCTAACGACACTACAAGAAAATTCAAAATTTGCGACGAAATAGCAACCGAAAAAAAACAGGTCGTGTTCAACGGAATAAATTTTTAAATTTAACGACGGAATTGTGACGGAATTTTTTGTCTCTAAAATTTAGCGACGGAATATTCTGTCACAAATTTTAGCAAATCACAATTCAGTCGCTAAGTTCTTATATATATATATATATATATATATATATATATATATATTAGAACGTATAATAATTGAGATTAGTATTTGGTTCAACGGTAATACGCCCAACACGCGTGAAGAGGTGCCGAGTTCGAATCCCCTTGGACGTAGGCCACAAAACTTGATTAGGGATGGTTCGGTAAGGTATGTCGGATATTTTTCTCCATACCTTATACCTTAACGAAATTTACGGTATAAGAAAAACTCATACCGTTACTGTACCAAAGTTTTCGATATACCTTAGTTTGGTATACCAGATTTTCGGTATAAGTCGGTATGGTTTCGATATGAGATAATTTATATACTATTACTTTGGCATATAGAATTCTTGAAATGATTTCAATATAATTTTGGCATGACATAATTTATATACCATTTATCTTATCATTCTTTCAATATACTGTTATTATACCGAAAATTTTTGATATACTTTAGTTTTTACGATTTTTTCTCTTGATATTTATTTAAGAAATATGTTTATATCAATAATATTGTTAGGTGAAAAGAGAAGATATGATTTCATTATTAATTTATATGATTTTATTTTTAATTTATTATTTTAAATATTAATAAAAAATATTCTTATATTTTTCGGTACGGTATGTGCCAGTATATTTTTAATATTAGGATTGTCATACCGTTACTGTACCGAAAATTTTTGGTACGGTACAATACTTTACCAAAAATTACAGTAAATTGGAAATTCGATAATTTCAATTTTTTCGATCCGATATGTTCGGTATTTTGATATTTTAGTATTTTTCCTATCCCTAAATTTGATGGTTGGACGGTCAGTTCAAGACAGGTTAAAAAAACTCAAAAATTAATTTTTTGATGGAAATAAATTAGCGACGAACATTTTTGTGACGGACAAAATTCATCGCAAAATAGCATTTTGCAAGGAATTTTTCCGTCGCAAGTATGAATTAATCTTACTAAAGTCTCACTAATTAGTGATATGTTTAATACATCAAAACAACATATTAAGGATGGCAAATTTCTAACGATAATTCCAACAGTTTCAACACTAGCAACTATATAGGGGCGGCAATCTCTGACTCGACCCGACAACCCGACCTGAACCTAACACAAAATTAGCGGGTTGGGTCAACCCATTTAACTGTTGGGTCAATTTTGGGTTGAACCCAAGAACCCAATTAAATTTTGGGTCGGGTTCGGGTCACCTGTGGGTCAACCCGCGTAACCCGAATAACCCGCAAAATTATCAATTTGAAATTAATAAAGTTTTATATCTTACCATTTTAGCAACTTTATTAATATATTTAATTTTTATTCATCAATATTATATTCAATGTGTTATACTATAAATTAAATTCTATATTATACGTCAAATTATACATATATAATAATAATAATAATAATAATAATAATAATAATAATAATAATAAT
>JAPKLW010001663.1:142843-166596 GCA_026898455.1 Plectranthus barbatus | reverse complement strand
TGTATTATTAGCTCTGCTAAGTCGCAGTTAAATAATATTGCGATCAATCCTCGCTTTCCTGACCACGTCTGCAAATTAAACAAGGCTATTTATGGTCTCAAGCAAGCGCCCCTCGCTTGGTACCAACGCTTCCGCGGCCTACTTCTCTCTATTGGTTTTCACTGTAGCTCTTCTGATACATCTCTCTTTATTTTCAAGAAAACTGACATCCTGGTCTATCTCTTGGTTTATTTTGATGATATAATCATCACAGGAAACGATCAGAAGGTTATCTCTGCTCTTATTTCACGCATGAATCGTGAATTTGCAATCAAGGATATGGGATCTCTTGGATATTTTCTTGGCCTCGAATTACAACGTTCAGCTTCAGGTATTTTTCTGTGCCAGACTAAGTATGCCTTGGATATTCTTGCTCGGGCAGAACTCCAGCATGCTAAGCCAGTAGCTACGCCACTTGCACCCGGCGTCTCTATGACAAAGGACGGCGATCCTTTTGACAATCCAACTCTGTATCGCTCACTGGTTGGTGCTCTTCAATACCTCACAATCACTCGACCTGATATTGCATATCCAGTTAATACAGTTAGTCAATTCCAGCATCATCCAACTGTTGATCATTTTCAGTCGGTTAAGCGGATTCTCCGCTATGTGAAAGGCACGCTGAACTTCGGCCTTTCTTATTCGGCTGGCTCATCCTCGTTAGTTGGGTTCTCTGATGCAGATTGGGCACGATGCGCCGACACACGTCGCTCAACCTACGGCTATGCTATATTTCTTGGTCCTAATCTTGTTTCCTGGAGTGCCAAGAAACAGCCAACAGTTGCTCGGTCAAGTTGTGAGTCTGAATATCGAGCTATTGCATATGCGGCTTCGGAGCTACTCTGGGTTATGAATCTCCTACGTGATCTGCATGCCACACCGCCGTCCGCTCCAACCCTTTTCTTGGACAACACAAGTGCCATCTTCCTCACTCAGAATCCGGTGTCTCATAAGCGTGCAAAACATATTGATATAGACTATCATTTTGTCAGAGAACTTGTTGAGTCTGGGCGTCTTCTGACCAAGTTCGTGCAATCGGAAGATCAAGTTGCAGATATATTTACCAAGAGCCTTTCGCACGGTCTCTTCGATTATTTTCGGACCAAGATTCGCGTATCTGTTGCAGATCCGTCTTAGCTTGTGGGGGGTGTTAGATATCCTTAGATACTTTCATATCTTTTGTATCTTTAGTTTATTTTATTGTATCTTTTCATTTCTGTACTCTATAAATATGTACTCAAACATTATTCAAATCAAGTGAAATAAAGATTTCTTTGATTATCACAGATATTCTTTGGAAGGATTTTTTTTCTTTTTAAAAATAGTGAGTATTTTAAATATAATATAAATAAAAAAAAAACTTGTTTAGGCTTGATTAAGTTGGCAAATTTATTTAATAAAAAGCTTTAAGCTCAACTCAATAATAAACGAATCAAATTTGAACAAAACACTAATTTAGTTATACACTCTTAAAACCAACCAGCCAATTATTTTTTAGCAAAATATCAACGGCATTTTTTTCTCGAATAAGGAGGCAAGGGGGATCTGCAAGAGGAACTCCAGCCTCATGTTAATGAAAAGTGTTCCCTTTTTATAGAATAATTATTTGGTATTTTTATAAAAGAGTGAAAACAAATGCTCATGAAAATAAGGAAGAAGAGGGTTAATTTGAGAGGAGGAAGAGGAGCTGAAAGAAGTTTTCTTTTAGTTGTAAGTTGTTAGCATTAGTTTGGAGTATAGATTTTTAAATAATTTATCATTATTATAAACTGATGTTTTTTACACCTAGAGATATTCGGGCATTCAACTAAAGTTACATGCCCCCTACTGAATTAAACAAATTACTTTCTGATTTCCCACACCTCCATCAGTCGATTGATCCATGCATATATATATTAATTTGAAAGCTTTTAAGAAGAATAGAAAAATAAGATGTGAAACCTTTTTTATAATAAGACATGAAAATATGATTCGTATTCATTATGGATTCGATAATTTTATAAAGTGATAACTACGATAATAAAATCGAAATGAATCATGAAGTAGATTATTTGCTAAGAAAATGCAGCACCAAATGTACTGATGCTGCTGCTGATCAGTAGGAAGATGGTGATGGACTGGTTGAGGCTGTAATAATTCCAATGTGTGCAAATTTAAGCAGCAGATTTACATGGCTGGGGGAATGTGTCTGGTTCTTTTACAGAAAAAAAACTCATAATTCAAAAGGCTCATCAAGTTGAGGAGAGATTAATTTTGATTTTGCATGGTAGTGGCCACTATGAAATGCAGAAATTTCATTCAAGTATTTACTAGTGGGATACTGATATAATTGATGTAAAAGTACCCACCATTCAATTCATTGCACCATATATTACCCAAATAAATTACTGTATTATATTGGTGATTTACATTTTACATGCAGTTGAAACTATTGGATTTTGGACATTAAGGTTTATTATTAGGCAACAGAGATAGCCATTCTTTCTATTAAGTTTTGTATGGAGATGGAGTTCCCCAGAATTAATCCTTTACTTGCACCATTAAACTAATATATATGTGGAGCGAATTCACTATTAAAATTTATTTTTTATCAAACTATATAAGTTTGTTCATAATCTTATTCTATTTTGTTAGTTTATGTTTAAAATATAATGATTTTTCATTGCATGCATATACATTATATATAGAAGATATGCATATTTTTTTATTAATTATGTTAACCGTTGATCTGATCAATATTTTGTTTAAAGCCATTGCAACTTTAACATAATTAAACTTAATTTTTGACATCAGATGTAATATATATATGTTTGTCCGTGTGTTATACAGACACAGAGTTGAGATTCGGTGTATAACACACACAAACACATATATTAGAAATGTTTATAAAGATTTGAGATTTATTTATACATATGCTTAATTAATACATCACCAAACAATCTTTTAGGCAGTCCTCTCAATGTCCATTAATCTGGCTAGGAGCTAGAAATTTCTGAACGTACGATTAGTATGTACTAGTTTTTAAAATTATAACGAGGAAAATATTATTTATATTTAACAAAGCTAATTTATAATGGGTATTAAATGTTTAAATATCTATGAAAATCTTGAATAAATGCGATATGGGTTTCGCATTAATATCATAAAAATTCTGTAAATTTGATGTGAGATAGATACGCAAAGAATAAATATAAATTGAGTAATTTTTTTTTTCTGCATAATTATAATGTAATTAGGAGAAAGAAAGAGAGGGTCGGAGATTAAAATAAATAAATAAAATAAAATAAATTGAAAAATGTTTTCCAAAATAACTAATAACTCTTGTCCTTTCATTAGTATAACTTAAAAGCTCAAATCATTTTCACAATTTATTTACTAGATTTAGTTTATATGCAACCATTGTATATCCACAAGTAAATTTGAATGTTAGTATTTGTCAATGAGAAATGATGTGATGTAAATTTATGTGGACGATAAATATTGGTTGGTGGTTGTGGTGTAAAATTCCTGAAGAGGGGAATACATTTGTGTGAGGTGGTGATACATATGGCGCCCCACGGTTATTAATTTTTTTTAAATTTTGTATGTAATTACAAGAAATTATAAGGCATTGATTTTTGAATATTTTGAATTTCTACCGCGTTTAAAGGTTGTATCCGTCGTTAATGTCACCACACCACCAAGATTATGAGTGGCTACCACACTTGGTCTGTTGATGAAAGCTGAGTCATGCAATCCATAACTCCCCTTTTCCGACATCAAATAATTAATCTTTCTTCTAATTTCATTAATTATCTCCAAAGAGGAATTCAAACCAACCACACCCACTCATCCATGTAATGTAATTCATCGTCCTATGCATCTCCTATCCCACTTTCTTTCGTTTCCATCAAATCCTCTTTTTACATTCTTGTGTTTCAATATATTCTCAGTGTCTCTATTCCCGCTTATGATGTTGAGATACATTGAGATATTGTTAGGAAATAGTCCTATATTTCCTTCTGTTTTAGTGTGTCAAGCCAATATGATTCTAAATTAGCTCCAGTCTGTTCAAATTTGTAAATCATGTTAGGATAATTATCGAGTTGTAATAGAACTGGTCAAGACAAACTGATTTCGGGAACTCGCCCACCAGTTTAGACTACACAAGGAGTTATAAGAAACTGACTATCAATTTAGAGAAACTGACTATCAGATGAATCATTAACAAGCCAAACTTTAAGGATGAAGATTCCTTAAAGTCTGAAGATTTCAACTAGTTGAGATTCCTCGAACTGGCAGAGTCTTTTTTACACAAAGCTGTAGAGTCAATATCCATTGTCAGAAAAGTAGGAGCAGGTGCAGATTTTCAAGAAAAGCAACATGCCCATCGCAGAAAAGAGGCGCCGGATTGGACACATCCAATATGTCTATCAACGTCTCTTATTTCAAATCTCTCACACCTCGTCTATAAATATACAAAGTGCCCCAAAAGAGAAGACTACCGAATACTTGAAAAACCAAAGAAACTTTGCAAAATTCAAACACAAAGCTTTCTAAGTTCGAGGCTAGAACTTAGCTTACAGTGTGCCATATTTGGACACGAGAGTTGTTGGTCTCAAGCTTGAATTATCATCTTAGTGTTCTTAGTTTCTAAGTACAAACAAAATAGTCATTGTATATCTCCAACAGTGACTACCACGGGCTTTTAGTCAACAAGTTGGACAGTTCAGCGAAGAACTCTAAAATTTCCCAAGGACCAGTTGTGCCCACACTCCAGTTGTGAAGAAGTGGAGGAAAGCAAAGGCTTGGATGAGTGAGCTAGTGAGCTGGTGGACACAAGCATCTACCAGCTAGCAATAGATCACAAGACCCTATTATAAACCAAATCTTAGTCATTTGCAGGCTATCATTCCGAAGAAAGGACGTAGGACTTTTGTGTCATAACCTCTATAAATTCTTTTGCACTTTATTGCTTTTCGTACTTATTTGCTTTGATTTTAAAACTCAATGCATTCTAAGTGTTATAGTATACTTGAACCGGACTAATCTTTCAAACTCTCTAAACACTAAGTTTTAGAAACACAATCTGGTTAGGAACTACTAGTTTGTGAAGTGCAAGTTTCTAAAATATTTTCGTTGTGCACCAACTCTGATCTCGGGACCATCAAGTGATATAAGAGTTGTTGGTCTTCATAGACTAATTGTTTTGAGTCACTAAGGACCAGATCTATTTCCTTGCACTCTTTTTCTTGTTTAGCGAGTAGGTTCTACGTTCAACATGAACAATACAAAGCTTCCACCATACTCAACGAAGAAATTCGCCATCTGGAAGAAAAGACCCACCATCGTCATTACAAGTGTACATCCGGAGATGGTAAATGTCATCGAGTGTGGACCAATAAAGATCCTAAAAGTTAATATTCGACTTGGAGGGGGTGACAGATCAGACAAGGTTGAAAAACCATGCGACGAGTGGACTCAAGAAGACAAAAGACGTGCCCAACTAGAGTCCATTGCTCATAAATTGATTCTATCAGCTCTACCTAAGACATTAGAAGAAAAAGTCATGTAGTTCAACAATGCTAAAGAAGTTTAGGACTATCTTGGAAGCTTGTGCTAAGAAACTGATCAAATGAAGCGAAATAAGCTTCAAGTTTGCGTTGATAAATATGAATCATTCCAGATGCTTCTCGGAGAAAGCGTTAAGTCCATGAAGGCCCGATTTAATAAAATAGTGAACGAGCTGAGTCTTGGACATAGTATATCCCACTGCAGATCTCAATGCAAAGATACTATCCAAAATTCCAAAGGAAGAGTAGTTTGTAAAAACAACCAGCTTGAAGGACAATGATATGTCGAAGATCTCAACCAATGAGCTATTTGCTCAGCTCTAGCTAATGAGCGGGTAAGTCAAATGGTGAACAAAAAACAATGTTGTTCAAGGAGCCAGTTCACCAAACCGTAATGCTAAAGATGCATCATACTTTGTTTAAAAAAAGTTTCTAGTGGAGACCCAAGAAGTCCTTACAAACTATAAGACAAAGCGGGTCTTAGTTTGGATGAAATTTTTTTTTAAGCAATCTTGAAACTTTTTTAGGAACTCACACTTGAAAAAGAAAGATTTATTTTTTAAAAGAGAATTCCAATGATAAACATAGGTTGAAAGGCAAAGGGGTAGCTAGAAAAGAACCAGATCGTGTTGGTAAAGCTAAATGTTGGTCTGCCAACAACCCCAGACTGGCCAACCAGCAAGAGTCAAATAAGTCAACCCGATAGGAGACATTGGTTAAATAGTATGTTCCTAAACTGGCCAAGTCACAAACTAGGAGGAAGCCGATTCAACCTCGAAAATTGGCCAAATAGTATGTTCCTACTTTAAGGAAGTCAATTTCTACAATTAGTTTGACTATGCAACCAGTTTCAATTGTGAGGAAGTTAAACAACCACTCTGATTATGTATATAATCAGAAACCCAATTCTCATATTAAATATGAGAGGAGGAATCCACCAAGTAGGGTGAACACCTACTTGAGGCCTGAGCCCAACAAAAATTCATTTTTAAGGGCTAGAAATGCTAACCATGGTGGTCAAAGACCTTTCTTTGAAAAACCACATGGGTATTACACCTATTCAGGATCAATTTTCCCAGGTCCTTATAGGCAGCTAGTTTTGATGAGGATTGCACACACTAACACAATTTTTCAAACCAAAGTCATGCATTATTTGAGAAGGAAGAGTAAGTTAGCAGGAAAAGAAATGAAAAGCTACCTTCCATAAGGGTGACATTGTTTGGATACCCAAAGTGTGGATCCAACATACTAACCCTGCAGGACCCAAAGTCACTTGAGGACCTAAGACATAATCTGTGTATTGCAGGAAAGGTACATACGAATCAGCTTCAAAAGCAGAAGAATGTATGGATCCTCAAAAGTCGATGATCTACTGATATGACAGGAGAAAAAGATATTCTCACATATTTCATAATGGTCACAGGACCACAAATCTTAAGGTTAAGTAATTAAGAAGGGGTGCGTAGAGCAAAATGGAATCATCATGGAGAATGTGTCCCTAATTAACCTGAAACATAACCTTCTAAGCATAAGCCGACTTAGTGAGAATGATTATGACATTTTCTTTGCCAAATCAGAATGTCAAATCCAAGATAAAGATTCAAATGAAGAAAAGCTTACAAGCATAAGGAAAGGAGGACTGTACGTGGTAGATTGGCAGAACGGTCTAGCAAGCTCATGCTTTGTGGCAACCAACTCCGTAGACAAACTCATCGTAGCACAAGAGGTTGAGCCATTTAAACTTCAAAACTATCAACCATCTGGCCAAGAGCGAGCTCGTAGAAGGTCTACCCAAAGGAGTTTTGATGGAGATCTCGGTGGAAGATTAATTGAAAATTGTTGGGGTACAATAATAATCAACCCACCTATGAGCCTTGTTGGTCCTCGATCAGAGTGTTTGTATATGCAGCGGTAGTGTTATTAATGTCTTTCACTTATCTTGTGAAGGTCACGACTTAGCAAGTGTTCATCAAATGTGTTTAAGCTCGAGTTTTCGTTAGATTTGTTGCAGATTATACTTCAACACTTAATGTGTTGAGTTTCAAGAACAAACAATAAACAAAGTAACTAAATAAAGCAGTATCACAACTTCACGCTATATCAGATGGACGTGAAGAATGCCTTTCTGAATGGAGAGCTCGGGGAGGAAGTATACGTCGAACAACCTCCTGGGCTTGAGCAAGGCACACATGTTTAGAGACTGAGAAAGGTACTTTATGGTCTAAAGCAAGCTCCTCGAGCTCGTTACGAGATGCTATCTTGGTTTATATTGAAGAATATGTTTCGAAAATGAAAGATTGATAGGACTCTTTTCTTAATCAAGGATGTTGAAGATATATTATTAGAGCAGATATATGTGGAAATTATTATCTTGGGATCCAAAAACTCATCTCTCTTTGACAAGTTTGCTCAGCTTATGTAAAGCCACTTTCAGATGAGCATGATGCGAAAGATGATATACTTCCTATGAATATTTATCCATCAAAGGAAGTATATGAAGGACCTCATCAACAAGTTTTGTCCAAAGAAGACAAAGACACTCAGAATCCCAATGAGTGGAAGCATAAGGATCACTCCAAATGAAGAAGAAGAAGAATCAGTTAATCCTACCAGTTTCAGAGGCATCATAGGATCCTTGCTCTACTAGATAGCTAGCAGATCAGATATCTCCTACGTCGTTGGAGTATGTGCAATATTTCAAGAAAATCAAAAAAAAATCGCACATAGAAGTTTCTAAGAGGATCGTTATATACTTGAAGTGCACTAAGTCACTGGGAATCTAGTATCCAAGGAAAAAACACTAGCGGTACTAGTCAGTTTTTGCTTGATAAACTGATAAGATGGTTTAGCAAAAATATTCTGCAACAACAACAATGCCATGTGCATAACAAAGAATCCAGTGCATCATTCAGGATAAAGAACATCGACATTAGGCATCACTTCATTTGAGACCATGTTGATAAGAACGATATCTATGTGGAATATATTCGAACTGAAGAATAGTTGGTTGACATTTTCACCAAGCAACTACCTGAAGAAAGATTCAGAGAGTTGTGCATCAAACTCGGTCTTCTAGAGTTTGAAGTAATTACACCTAAAGAAGAATGAGTCCAAGCTCTCATTCTTGGTTTTCTTATGAGGAAGCGGAATAAAACTGAGTCCAAGCTCTCAATTTTTGGTATTTAGAAGAAATCTGGCAAAGGGTGATTAAACTGACTACGACAACAAAGTAGCTAGGAGATGTTTACCATCTTACTCAAATCTCGGTCAAGGCCAGCCTGCAACACATTTACAAAGGGCAGGAGTTACGAAGCGTCTGATATTAGTGTTAAACACGCCATCATTAATGCTGATTTTATGACATTTTAGGAAAAGAAGGAATAAAAAGCTTACACATGGAATGATCCACTGTAACCACCCTAGCGGATGCAAGAAAGGATAAAATTTCATGAAGAATCAGGATGTTTAAAATCACAGGGGATTGGAACCGTCAAGAACATAAATGTGTCTTCGCCTATATATAGAAGAGCCTTGGAAGCTTTCAAGGTATATTCTTGTCATGTATCTCTTAGTTTACCTCTCAATAACTCCGAAACACTACTCCCAAAAGCCTTATCTCTCCCACATCTTGAACTCCGAATGGGTCATCTCACCGATTCCCTGGAGTGCAATCAAGACGCATACGAGCAAAGAGATTGTGTTGCTACTCAATGGGAAGAAAAGATCATCGTCCTCCTAAGGATCTTGTTTGAGATCCTTACCATCATGCAATGACTTCTTCGTCATAAGGAGTATGATGGAAAGTTGGGTAGGTCTGAGGAGGATCTTCCTTACGTCACGAGGAGTGGAGGACTCCTTGTTGGTTTGACCTGATATGAGGCTCATCACACCTACATGTGAGTTCTCAAGGCAGATCACCACGTTCTCTCACCTACTACTTTTTCCCTCATTGAGTTTCTAAAACAGGGAAAGAGATAAGCAAGGGAGGATTTTAGGAGGAGTGTGGAGATGCTGCCAGAGGCTAGGTGTGTTTACAACACTAATTCTTCGCTTGCCTCTGGTCAAACAGTTCTCTTTCTTGCAAGAATGGCTGAATCCAAGCCAGTTTCTTGAGGATAGAATGTTGTTGCGAATAGCGAACATGATAGTGCAAATGGTGAGACTTGCTTGTCATGAGACGCTACAGGTAGTCCTGGGACTGCTTTACTCCATGCACCCGCAACAGGAAGATGTTGACTCCATAGTACAAGTGGGGAGACTTGTTTATAGATATCATTGGAGGAGAGAATGATGATTGGTACTACAGTGCAAGTGGTGAGACTTGTTTGTAGCTACCACAAGACAAGTGGTGAGACTTGTCTGTCAAAGAGCTCCGCCGTAAACTAGTGGTGAGATTAATGGAGGCGAGGTTTAGGCAGGCTGGCAAATGATGAAAATCTTCAAGGGTCCCATCACTAGCTTTCGCAGGAGGGAAGATGTGAAAGCTGTCAGCATCAGCAGAAGACGAAGATTATTGATCATTGTATCATGTATTTACTACTTTTAATAAGTTGTAAACAAATCAGTGAAATATATACTTCTGCCTATTTTGCAAACAATATCCTGTTGTCTCAAAATATTTCGCCTCAACTTACTGGTTCTACACTTGTAAGTGTAACCAATTTTTATGTTGTCGTGATCTTTTTAATCGAGAAATATCTCTCTCTAATTTTGGGGGAAGATACATAGGGCAGGCTGAGTAGTTAAGTTTTTAGTTCTCGAGCATTAGCTTTGTTAGAATATCTTTGTAAACTCGACAAACTGACTTATCTACCAGCTTAGTGGTGGTTTTGACAATTTCAAAAAGGGGAAAATTGCTGGGAATTTAGGATAGAAATTCACTTACCTTTTATGTTTTGATGTGTCAAACATGTATAGAAACCACCTTAGGAAGTGTCTTTAGATTAGCTTAGTTGTCCACACTTGTAATATCTACTTTGGATATTTATTGAGTTGTAAAAGTTGGTCAAGACAAACTGGGCTTGTGATCGAAGCCATCGGTTTGGTCATCGTGAAGATAAATGGAAACAAAGACTCAAGCGACGAAATGGCTAACTAACAGCGAACTTGCGAACTGACTCTAGATTCCTTAAAGTCCGAAGTTCAAACATCCTATTTAGTATTCTTTAGACTGACAAGCCGTTCTGACTTGCAGCGGGATGTCGACATTCTGTGTCAGAAAAAGATGGAGTCGGTGCGGCAATGCAGAAAAGGCAACCTGCCACCATCGAATCAGAGACCCAACGGATAGTTCAAAATCCGAATTGTCTCTAAACGACTCTTTCACCAAACTTTCCCTGCTTCGTCAATATATAAACAAAGCGATCTCAGAGGAAGGGTTACGAAGTTACGATTACATATAAACTTATGTTTGAGCAAGCTTATCAGGTTGTAACCGTCATCTCCAAACAGAGACTCTCAGAGCTCTTCTTTCATGTTTGAGGCTATTTTCAATAGCTTATCGTGTTCCATCTTCAGACACGAGACTTTAAGCTTCTCAGTTTGAGTAGTTTTTCTTTTGATGCTTGTTTTCTCCAAGAAAGATCGCAACAGGTGCAACTATCTTCAAATTGTGACTGTTGTAATGATGTGTTCGCAACCTTTGACTCCAACTTCCCGGGGCTCTAGGATTTTTGCTGGCAGACTCAATATCTCTTGGGCTTGGCCTCGTTGAACGATGGAGTCACCTTGTTGGGCCGCCTTACAATTAGCCAAAACATTCTAGTCCCAACAATATCTATATTCAATAAAACCCCACAATTTATTAAAAGATGAGTTATATTATTTAATCATTAATTAAACTGCTATATATAGGAAAGGAAATTATATAATATGTTATTATAGATATTTGAAAGGGTGATTCTAAACATAGCCACTTTTTTTTTATTTGTAGCCTCTTATTTTTTTTAAATTAAAATTATTATTTAATATTACTATTTTAACTTTATATAGCCACAGTTTAAAATTTAAATAGCAAACTAAAAAAATAATTTGATTTGTAGGTTATACTATGGCGGTGGCGTTTCTTCTTGGCCGACGGCTACTACCATCCTCCTCTTGTTAGGCTGTATAAAGAAAGAGAGAGGCGACTTCCCTTTCTTTGTCTTCTTAATTTATACCTTCAACGTCGGTTGCGGGCGGCTACGGTAAAGAAAAGTTGAGAAATGATGGTACCGTTCACCTGAAAAATAGAAAAGAAAAAAGGGGGGGTAGAATATGGCCCAAAACCAATGTTTCCGTGATCAAATGAGGATCTATCGGTGCGAATTGGATTCACAGATTCAGAAGGAAGACAAACTTTATACCACATCGGCACTAGCTTGGAAAGAGATGAGGCATCAAGCCGCTCTCGACAAACTTTTATTAGCTTTTATCCAATATTATTTTAGAAAAGTTAGGGTTATTGAGATTATTGGAGAGAAAAATGATGAAGGGATTGATATTAATATATAATTTCAATTGAAATCCTCAATATAAGATGATGAAAGAATTATCAGATGAAGTTATGTTTCCTTCCACCATTGACGACAACGAGAGGAAAATAGTAGAAAGAAATATATATTTGAATTACGTTTTAAGTTTGGGGCTATGGGCAATACAATAATATCAAATTATTATTTTTAATTTTTTTAATTAAGTGGCTACATTGAAAAAAAATGTGGCTACATTTAGAATTACCCTATTTGAAATTGTTCTCATCTTTTCTTTTTCCAAGTAATTTTATACATTAATGACACGCAAAATTGTATTTACGATATATAATAGATTAAATGTTGGAAATTTTACTAATTCAATAAACCCAAAATAAATATAATAGTATTTGTGCGTTTTTTATTATCTTGAGTAGTTTATTTGTATAAATTAAAATTATAAAATCAAAAAAATATAATCAAAATATACAAGATAATAAAGAATTAAAAATAAACTATATGAAATCTTACTATTTTTTTAAAAAGTGAGTGATAGTTATTTTAAAAGACAAGGAATTCATGTGCATCAATTTAAAAATTAAAGGATTTAATTGAGTTTAATAATTATTAGATTAATTAATTCGATTCTATCATATTAATATGAGGGTTAAATTAATTCTTGTCTCAGTCTTATAGGTATGTTAAATTGACATGTATCTTTTCAGATGTAAGATGAGAATAAATTTGATCTATTAATTTTCAAAATCAAGGATGTAAATTTGATTTAAACAATTAAGAATTTTCAGCATTATTTGGATTCTTAAATCTTTTTGCATAAAGGTACCACATCCTAAACATTATTTAATTTTCTTAAATATAAGGGGACCACATCTTATCTTACAAAAATTTCATATACGTTTATTTATTCTTAACTTTATTCTCTCACCTCCAACATTATTATAAAACTTTAAATAATCATACCTTAATTAAAATTATTTTTTTGTATGTCATATATCAAATAAAAGATCGTTTTATTATCTTTCAAATGAAATCTCTATTGCATATGTTCAAATAAGATAATCGTAGTAAAAATAAGATACTGCAACTATACATGTGTTGATAATGCATAATTACAAGCTTATATAATGTAACTTACTTCTGAAAAAAAAGAAAAAAACTACGTTTTGCAAAAATTTGATAGCCCCATCAAACATAATGCAACTAAATCGGCATATATACTGCAAATATACAAGCTTATATAATGCAACTTAAAAAAATAAATAAATAACTTTGTCAAAATATCAATCACCCAATAAATTGTAATGTAAATTTATAGGCCTAAATAATGCATGTTCAAGGCTTATATAGTGCAACTTAATTGTGGTATGGTGAATTTGGAGTTTTAAATCCATCTTCTTCTTTTTATTTAGGTAACGACTTCTCCAATTCTCTCAAAGAAATAACGAGTATAAGCTAGCAGGGGAAAATGAAGTTGTAATTCAATTGGGTGTTTGGTTGTTGGTAGGTGGGGGTATGAAATAGATTGGATTCGACGCTCTGATCCGTCTATTACTATGTATTTATGAACAACAGTTTAAAATTTACAAACTAGCTTTAAGCTACATTATATAAGTATTTAAACATGCATTATTTAGGCCTATAAATTTACATTACGATTTCTGGGGTGATTAATATTTGAGAAAGTTCATTATATTATAATTTAAGTTGCATTTTACAATGTATATTTGCATTATAAAGGCTGGTTCAATTACATTATGGTTGATAGGGCTATCAGATTTTTGCAGAATATAGATTTTTTTCAAATGTAAGTTGCATTATATAAGCTTATAAATATGCATTATTTACGTTTGTATAGTTGCAGTATCTTATTTTTACTGCAATATCTCATTTTCACTATGATTATCGTATTTGAAACATATGCACTAGTGATTTCCTCTTAAAGATAATTAAATTATCTTTAATTTGATATACAATACATGAACAAATAATTTAAATTGAATGAGAAATGATTATTTAAAGTTTTATAAAGAAATTAGATGAGAAAGAATATTTAGAAGTAAAATATGAGTGTTTGATAGGAAAGAGATTCTGAAATTTATTGTAGTCCATCGTGTTGAACTTATCTAAATGCCCTTAATTATAATTTAAAATAAAAATAAAAGTTAAAATTCAAATATTTATTTCATCAAATTAAAGGACAATATTTATTCTCTTTCTGTATAACGAAATGTTTTAGAATGTATGCAATATATTGCTTTTATAAACTTATACGATTTTATATATTTTATTTTATTTATTTAGCATGTTTTTATATAAATATAAGCTAATATATACTCATAAAATATGATAAATTTATTATAATGAAATATAATCCTCACGTGCAATTACGAGTGTTATATAAGTAAATATATAAATATAACTATCAATGGACAATAAGGGTAGCATGGGTTTGCAAAGTCTGATCGAAACTTGAATGACCGATCATCAAATTAATTTGGTTACTTTTAAAGAAATGATTTAATTGATTTAGAAATTTTAATTGGGTGATATTGGTTTCGTCACCGATTTGAAACCTAAAACCAATCGTTCCGGACAAACCGATTATATGCATAATATTATTTTAAATATAATAATATGGAAGTTCTCAAATTAGGTACGTCTAAACAGTTTAGGCGGGTTTTATCCATACTCAAGTGGGTTCATCCATCCCAAGTAGGGTTTATTAATCCCCAATTAAGGTATATTATATGTTTATTAATCCCCAATTAAGGTATATTAGATGGTTTATTAATCCACAATTAAGGTATATTAAATGAGTAACTTGGGTTAATGGATAAAACCCGTCTAAACTATTTAGGCGTGCCTAATGCAAGTTTTTGGCTAATAGGGAAGGTCTTAGGCTAGGCACGCCTAAACGGTTTAGGCAGATTTTATCTATTAGCTCAACTCAAACTCATCTAATATACCCTAATTGAGGATTAATAAATCCTATTTGAAATGAGTGAACCAATTTGAGTATGGATAAAACACACCTAAACCATTTAGGCCTGCCTAACCTGACCTAAGTTTTTGTCATATATTAATGCATAGCTATTGGACAATGGCGTTCAAAAAATAGATTAATCTCTACGGAGTTCAGGGGGAGAGAACCCATTCAATTTTTAAGGCCTACAATATGTTGGACCTAACCCGGCCCATTATGAAAATGACCCGATCCTATCAATTGGTTATAGCATGGGCTCCACTCAGAGCGTAAACCTTTCATTGAGTTGATTTTTTATGGTCACATCATCTCAATAATAATAACATTTCAATAGGACCATTATTAAGTTTTCGTACATTATTAATTTTATTAGTTTCTTTATTTCGATTTGCAAATATGACTTTAACAAATGGTACTACTTCCGTCCCGCTACAATTGTCGCTTTTTATTTTGGCACATTAACTTCGAAGCTAGTGTTTAGTAGCTAATTGTAGTTAATAATAAAATTGGCAATCACGAACAGAAACATTCACAATCAAGAAACACAGATGTACGTGGTTCGCCAAATTGGCTACGTCCACGGCGGTTGCTGAGATATTATTATGGTGGATTGTACGAGAGAGAGCTACAAGAAGATAAAACTTCTACAAGAATTCGAATTCTACAAAACTGAAAATCCTGTTATTCTTCTGAAAGGGAACAGCTCAAAAAATGTCGAGCTCAACTAACTCCAACAAGCCCTAGAAGACCTCCAATCAAGCTGTGCCACCTGTCCACATTAATTCTAATCAAACTGAAATGCGACTTCATAAGTGGAATTACAATTCTTCATCACTTCACCAAAAACTCATCTGCTCGACATTAACCAAGCACAGCCAGTCTGATTCACTCAAACTTCTGAACCCAAGACTCATGCAAACACCACGCAGTCACACTTACATAACATCTCTCCCTCCTGACTGCAGCACTATATATCCCAACTTCCAAGCACCTAGTTCCATTACAGAACTTACCACTGACTCAACAGAGTCAACAAATACTCATTAATTGTAGACAATACCTGAACTTTGGAGAAGGTATCACCTTAGTTAGAGCATCCGATGCATTGTCTAGAGTAGATACTTTAACCATAGTAATCCAACCCTTCTCCAGGATATCTCTGACAAAATGAAATCTAACGTCGATTGTTTAGATTTCTCGTGGAACACTTGATGTTTCGTGAGACACAACGCACTTTGGCTGTCACACATTAACCGTACTGAATTTTGTTCAATTCCTAGTTCATTTATAATCCTCTTGAGCCATAAAGCTTCTTTAATAGCTTCTGTTATCGCCATAAATTCTGCCTCGGCCGTAGAGAGAGCAACCACTGATTGTAGCTTCGACTTCCAGCTTACTGCAGCACCAAATAGGTTAAACACAAACCCCAGTTGACTCTTCCTTGTGTCTAAGCTGGCTGCATAATCCGAATCGACATATCCCACGAGTGCATCTGACATTACTTCACACCTCTTGAACAATATTCCAACACTTGAGGATCCTTTCAGATATCTTAACACACCAAGTAAAGCCAACCAGTGTAGTTTCCCGGGGCATGACATATATCTGCTGGTGATACTTACAGAAAAAGCTACATCCGGTCGTGTGCAAATCATGAGATACATTATGCTGCCGATCAAGCTAGCATAAGGGATGTGATTCATGTACCTCTTCTCACCTTCAGACTGAGGGGACATGGCTGCAGACAACTTGATATCTGCCCCCATAGGCAGTGCTAGAGATCTACAATTTAGCATGCCAAACTTGGTAAGCACTGAGATGAGATAACCTTCTTGCTGCAGCTTTAACTCTCCTTTCTCTTTATTTCTAAGAATATCCATTCCTAGAATCCTTCGAGCTTCCCCCAGGTCTTTAATATCGAACTCACTTTCCAGATCTGATTTCACCTTAACAATGTCTTCAACATACTTTCCGGCAAGTAACATATCATCTACATATAGTAGAAGATAGATTAGGCTGTCATTTGTACCCCTTTTCACATACACACATCGATCAAACTGCGACCTTTCAAAACCTATCCTCAGCATATGTGAGTCAAAACACTTATTCCATTGCCTTGGGCTTTGCTTGAGCCCATAAATCAATTTATGCAACTGACATACAAGACCTTCTTTACCAGCTTCTATGAACCCGGGTGGCTGGTCCATGTAGAGTATCTCTTCAAGATTTCCATGCAAGAAGGCTGTTGGGAAATTATTCCTAAAATCTCCCTTAGGATTTATTTGTAAAAAGGTTTTGTTGGATCAAACCTTAGCACTTGGTCGATCATTTGCTGAATTCTAGATAGTCTAGCATATCTTGTAAAGTCCTGTATAGGTTATAAATTGAGTTGTAATAGATTAGTCTACTAGGGGATTTCCTAGCAGATATTGAAGGACGGCGTTTGCTAGAAGACATACGGTAGCAGAATGCTGAGGCTTTAGCATCTGCTAACATTCAGCAAACTCAGAAAGATGCTAGCAGAACAGACGTCAAGGGATCGATTGTCAACGGGAGCATTCAGCAGACCAAGACACGATAGCAGATCGCTAAGGAACATAAACAGAACAAGAGTGTCAGAGGCTGAAGCTATACTGCCGTTCTGACAAAAGCGCACACAAAGGACGAGACTTTCCCGAAGTAGTTCGGAAAGTACAGAACAACACCAAAAGCGTCTGATCAAGTCAAACCACTTCCGGACCAGGGAGCCGTTGTGTCTAACGGATATGGAGATTCAAGATTTGAATCTCCACCTATAAAAGGCAGGTCCAAAAGTGAGAATCGACTACGACTACTACTGCTTCAATCAACCAACATTCGAAAACAGTCAAGTGTGAGATTCCTTGAAAAAGCGAACAAGCAAAAGGTAGTCAGTTGAGAGCTCGTGATAAAAGAAGTATTCAAAGCTCTCAACAACCGAGTAGTGTCTTTCATTGAATATCTGACACTTCTCTTTAAGAGATTCCTTAACTTCGGTTGAGAATCTTCAATCATTGGGATAACTTCCATCCTAGGAAGATCCAACAGTCATTTCTGAAAAGGATTGACTCCGACGGGCTTTTAGCCGCATTCCTGGACAGTTTCGAGGGAAACTATAAAAACCTCACTGACAGCGAAGGACAAGTTACACGAAGGTTCCGCCCTTGACTTGGCCGTAGCTGTGTTTGGAAAAGTACGAATCATCGGAGGATAGCTTTGTTGTGGCCGGTCCAAAAGTTCGCCGTCTACTACAAGTGTTTGGCGAATCCTTGTATTTTTGTATACTTTTCTAGTGAAAATCTTAGCGTTTCGGCTAAGGAGTGGACGTAGATCTATTTGATCGAACCACTATAAAATTATGTGTTCGTTTACTGTTTCATTACTAACTGTTCAAAATTGATTTTAAACCTAGCAATAGAGTTGCTAGCGTATATATATGAAAAGAATCATATAATATATCTTGAGCTTAAAATATTGCTTAAACAAAGATAAGTGTAAGAGACGTTTAAATCATACCGCTGCATTTCGTGCTTATACTTAAACACGACGACTCCGATATTTGAGGACCAACAAGTGGTATCAAAGCAGGAGGTTGAAAAACCGACTGCTTCTGAGTCGCTTTGAGACCTGATCTATCTTTTCCTTGCACTCTTATCCATTCGCTTGGAAAGTACGACAGAGAAAACTTTACTTCATGGAAGAAGCTTGCTCTCATACAGCTTCAGAGTATACATTCTGAGATGGCGGATGTATTGGTAAGAGGTCCTATTAAAATCATGAAAGCTAACACTTTTATAGGACATGATATTGCTGAAGATGCTGCTGAAGGAGAACAAAGGATTCCAAGACCCCCAAGACCTGATATGGTCCCAAAACCTTTTGAGGAATACACAAGTGAGGATAAGAAGAGAGCTCAACTAGAGCATGTGGCAAAGAAACTGATCCTTGATTCCCTACCAAAGCTGATGAAAGACAAAGCGCTTGAATTTGACACTGCTAAGGAAATGTGGGAATACATGTGCAAGTTCTCTCAGGAGACAGACCAAATGAAACGCAACAAACTACAGGTAGTTGTAGATAAATACGAATCTTTTTCCATGCTTGCAGGAGAATCCATACAAGCTATGGAGGAGCGCTTCAACACGATTATTGGAGAACTCAGCAATCTTGGAAAGAAGTATGATAACGGAGAAATGAACCACAAGATCATTTCCAAGCTGTATCCTAGAGATGACTGGTTTGTCAAAATGACTAGTCTGAGTGAAAAAGACCTCAACAACATGACTACATCTGAGGTATTCGCTCAACTCAAAACTCATGAATTTATAATACAACAGTCAAAAAAGAATGAAGCAGCTATAGCACAAGCGTCATCTACATCCGCTGCTGGCTCTGAGGATATAGCATATTTTGCTAAGAAAGATTTCAACAAGTTTAAGTTGAAAAAGCCCTACCATAATCAAGAAAGGTCCACTCCAGCAACACCAACAAAGGAGGTTCCTACGACCTCAAGTTCCCAGCCTGTCGATCTAAAGATCAGCGAGCTGGAAGAACAAATGAAAAGGCTCCAGAAGTTGCTGATGGAGGCTAAGACCGAGAAGGAAACCAAGGAAACTCAGCCGTCATCCTCATTTGCCCGCTCAGCAGAGCGAAAGATTAGGACTTGCTTTGAGTGTGGCTCTCCTGACCACTTGAAGCATGATTGTCCGAAAGTAAGCAAAGAAGAGAGAGAGCATTTAAAGCAAAGGTTTGAAAGACGTGCTGTTAAAGCAGTCAAAAGGGCGCTCTTGACAAGAACAGAAGCTCAGGATATCCCTGAAAATGATGAGGAATACTATCTCTCTTCTGAGGAAGACGATGAGGAGGCTATGTTAGTTCTGATGGCAAACTTTGTGGATGACCAGTTTGCTGATGCAGACGCGGAACAGAATGCTGAAACGGCTCTAGCAGTTGATGACAACGAGGTACTTTCAGTAAGCATTCCTAGTTTTGCAACTATAGATGAGTCAGAAGAATTCGCCTTAGATTCTGAGGAAGACTATCTCACGAAACTAAGTGTAGAATTCTAAAAAATGTATGAGATTAAAAATGAAATCATTGGGGAGAACACCTCGCTAAAACTTAAAATTGCAAATTTGACCGAGGAAGTCGAAAGACTAAGGTCTGAAAGTGAGGATTTTTCAAAGCTTAAGGCGAACTTCTCCGAATTATTGACAAATTTTCATAATCTTGAAAAGGAGAACCTTGCTTTGAAAAACAAACCCCAAGAAAGATGCATTTGCAATTATACATCCAGCAGGGCAGTACTCAATGCCATTGTAAGCCAACAGAGAAATCACAATGATCGCTCTGGTTTAGGCCTTGGATATTCGGATAGAGCAACTACTTCTAAGAAGAAACCAATTCTATTTGTTTCTGCTGGAATGATAAATGGTGAAAAAGAGAAAGGAATTGTCATTGTTGAATCGTCTAATGCTAAGCCAAGTGCTGAGCAAAAGAATGAACGATCGCAGAATACGCCTGTAGGATCTCAGCAGAGGTCTCCAGCAGAGACTACTAAGTACTCGTCTGCTAGACCTCAGCAGAAGCCTAAGTCAGAATCTGCTAAGCATACAACTCATGGACCTCAGCAGAGGAACCCAAGAATGAATGCTGTGCATGAATCTGCTAAGCCTCAGCAGAGGAATAATAGAACGAATGCTAAGTATGTTTCAGCTGGACCTCAGCAAAATCCAAGAGCATATACTAGATCGTATTTAGCAAAACCAAGGTATACTGAGCGTTATGTTCCAAACGCAAGAACAACTAAACCTACCTTTCACCACAGAACGCAATATCGCTATAATGCTGAAAAGCCGATATATCAGGAGAACACGCTACATAGGAGAAACACCTATGTAAGATCTGAGCCCAATTCATTTGTATTTCCGAGGGCAAGGAAGCTCAAACACACTACCACACCAAGATATAAACATGCCAAACATGTTAAGCCAAAGGTTGAAGCAATGGTAAATAGTGAAATCAAGAAGAAAATCTTGAAAGTCACTAAAATGTGGGTTCCGAAAGGAACTATGATCATCGCTAATCCTGCAGGACCCGACACTAAACGGGTACCTAAATCAACCTAATTATTTGTGTTGCAGGAACAGGGTCCAAAAACTCATACTACTTCAAGTATATCAAACGAGTGGATCCTTGATAGCGGATGCTCAGCGCACATGACAGGAAATGAGGAGCTGTTCTCAGACTTGCAGAAATTTCTTTATGGATCAAAAGTCAAGTTTGGAGATAACAGTGAAGGCAACGTTGTAGGAAGGGGATGCATAGAGAGCAATAGATTGAGAATAGTTAACGTAGCTCTCGTCTCCAACCTCAAACACAATCTGCTAAGTATTAGCCAACTTTGTGAGAATGAATATACTGTCTCATTTGTCAATACAGGTTGTACTATTGCTGACAATGTTACAGGGGAAGTGAAACTTCGAGGCATCCGAAAGGGTGGCCTATATGTGGTTGACTGGGAAAGCGGTTAGCAACACTCTTGCTTTCTAACCCCGAACAAAGAGGAAACAACATGGCTCTGGCACAAGAGGTTAAATCATCTAAACTTCAAAACTATTAACCACCTGGCCAAGAATGAACTTGTTGTAGGTCTGCCAGCTGAGACATTCAGAAAAGAAGGCGTGTGTAAGGTATGTCAACAAGGAAAGCAGACCAAAACCTCATTTAAATCCAACCCAGAGAAGGCTACTTCAGGGAGAATTCTTGAACTCTTACACATGGACCTGTTTGGACCAGTCCAACCACCCACAGTAAATAAGAAAATATATACACTTGTGGTTGTTGACGATTTTTCCAGGTACACTTGGGTTCGACTTCTAAAGACTAAGGATGAAGTCAAGATCCTTCTGCCTGAGCTGATTCTTAAAGAGCAGAATAATAAGGAAGTTACGGTGAAAAGAATTAGATCAGATAACGGTACTGAATTTTGCAATGGAATTTTGATGGATTTTTGCGCGGAAGCTGGAATTCATCATGAGAAGTCCACTGCTAGGACCCCCCAGCAGAATGGGCTAGCAGAACGAAGAAACAGGACCTTGAAGGAAGCAGTGAGGACTATGCTTGCTGATTCAGGACTCAGTGGAAAGTATTGGGGAGAAGCGGTTATGACTGCTTGTTACACTCAGAATAGGAGCGCAACTAACGGAAGATTTAACGAGACGCCTTATGAAGTGTACAATGGTCGTAAGCCTTCTATCAAACACCTTCATGCTTTTGGTTCAACATGTTATATCCATAACAATGGGAAGTCTAAACTTAACACTTTGTCGCCAAAATCTGATGAGGGTGTTTTCCTAGGATATGGACATCCTTCTCATAAAGGCTATCGAGTGTTAAATAAGACAACTCAACTTGTGGAAATAACATGTAATGTTATTTGTGATAAGTCTACTTTAGTGCGCAGGGTAACCAAAGGAAAAGAGGATAGCAATCATGAGACCAATGATGTCAATGATCAATCTTTACTGAATTCTTTCAAAAATATGAGTATTGATCCGACTAGGTCTGTGAATGATGCTGATCCAACATTGACGCACTCAGCAGGTGACCAGACTGCTAACCAGGCCGGTGATGCTAATGATCATGCTGAGGCCACCACTACAATACATCTAAATGACAATTTGGATGTTGCGGGAGTTCTTGATGATCACGATGATGTGGAATCTGCTGAAGATCTTAGCAAAGGAGTTGCTGAGATTCCAATCGCGGAAGAACCTGTTGCTGGAATTCCAGCTGATGAAGCTCCTATCTTTGAAGATCCTGAAGCAGATGCAGAAGACGAAGCTGCTGACGTTCCAGTTGCTGAGCACCAGGAGAATGAAGAGGAAAATGCTCATGCTGATAATAACCAAGGAGGAGTACCAGTTGCTGAAAATCCAGCACGTATCAGGCCTATGTGGCTTCGTGCCCATCCTCTAGAAGGTGTGCTTGGGAACGTAAATGATCCTATCCTGACCAGACAAGGAAACGGCAATGCTATGCTGGCATGCTACATTTCCAGTGAAGAACCCAAGAAAGTCGAAGAGGCTCTGCTAGATCCAGATTGGGTGAACGCCATGCAAGAGGAGCTTGCAGAATTCACACGAAACAATGTGTGGGAACTAGTAGATAGGCCAGAGCACCAAAGTGTTATAGACACTAAGTGGGTGTTCAAGAACAAGAAAGATAAATCCGGCCTAGTAGTCAGAAACAAGGCTCGTCTTGTAGCTAAGGGCTACAGACAATGCGAAGGAATAGACTATGATGAAACGTTTGCTCTAGTAGCAAGGCTGGAGGCAATTCGCCTATTTCTCGCGTATGCCGCTTACCACGAGTTCGATGTAATGCAAATGGACGTGAAGAGCGCGTTCCTAAATGGTGAGCTCAAAGAAGAAGTTTACGTTGAGCAGCCACCGGGTTACGAACAGGGCAACCAAGTATACAGACTCAAGAAAACTCTGTATGGACTAAAGCAAGCACCAAGAGCCTGGTATGGAACCTTGTCCAAATTCCTGCTAAACAACGGATTTGAAAAGGGCAGGATTGATCAAACTCTTTTTCGGATTGATCACTGCTATTTCTAACAGATTAATTATAATAACAACGGCAAATAAATTTGTAAACCCTAAGGTTATCGATCCAGGGGAATTG
>JAPKLW010001663.1:124681-142833 GCA_026898455.1 Plectranthus barbatus | reverse complement strand
ATCCGTTTTTCCTCGAATTTCTGCTCCAGCAGACACCTCGCATCGATCGTGGCTGATCCACATCGATCGACGTGGGTTCTTGGTCGGCGTCGATCGATGCCAATTGGCGTCTGTCGACGCGGCTTCTCGCCCCTTCTGCGCGGTCTCATGGTTTTGGCCATAACTTTCTCTCCCGAACTCCGATTGACCCGATTCCAGTTACGTTGGAGAACTAACTCAAAGCATCATCCATTGCCATGTGCCAATAGCTCGAATTCCTCTTGTGGAAGAAATCTTCACTGCTACTCTTACACGTCACTGCTTTCGGAACAACTTTCTCGTGAACTTAGGCCTAAAACCCTACAAAAACACCAAAATGCGCATAACACCACCTAATATAGACTCATGCATAGAATATATATATAAACTCAATAAAACTACATAAAATAGTAGAAAATAATATAGATAAGCAAGTAAAATAATGAGCTTATCACGGATCAAGGATGGAGATAACATCTTACTAGTCCAAATTTATGTGGATGACATAATTTTTGGATCGAAGAATCAAGACCTATGTGACAGATTCTCCAACCTCATGACTAGTAATTTTCAAATGAGCATGATGGGAAAGATGTCTTATTTTCTTGGATTACAAGTTGAGCAATCTGAAGAAGGAATCTTTATTCATCAAAGGAAATATACTCGCGATCTCATAGCGAAGTATTGCCCTGAAAAGACAAAGAGTCTGAGAATTCCAATAAGCACAACATGTATTGCTGCGCTCGAGAAGGAAGGAGATGTTGTGAATCCAACGCTCTACAGAGGCATTATTGGTTCACTGCTGTATCTCACCGCTAGCAGACTAGATATATCCTTCGCCGTTGGATTATGTGCTAGATATCAGGCAAATCCAAAGAAGACTCACTTGGATACTGCTAAATGCATTGTGCAATATTTGAAGTGCACAGAGGGTCTAAGAATTTGGTATCCTAGAGCAGACAGTCTTGCTCTAAGTGGATATTCGGACTCAGATTTCGGAGGATGCAAAATTGACAGGAAAAGTACGAGTGGTACTTGTCAATTTTTGGGACACAAGCTAATTAGTTGGTTTAGCAAGAAGTAGCACTCTGTTGCTACATCCACCACTGAAGCAGAGTATGTAGCCGCTGCTAGCTGCTGTCCGCAAATTTTATGGATAAGGCAACAATTGCAAGACTATGGGATTTCTCCTGAATGTGTGCCAATCTATTGCGACAACAATAGTGCTATGTGCATTACCAAGAATCCAGTCCATCATTCAAGAACCAAGCACATCGATATTCATCATCACTTTATTCGTGATCACCAGGAGAAGAAGGATATTGATGTTCGGTACATATGCACTGAAGATCAGATAGCAGACATATTTACAAAGCCTTTAGCAGAATCCAAATTTAAAGAGTTGTCCATTAAGTTGGGTCTTATGGAGTTGGATAATGCTATGGATGAATAAGATGCTACTCTTATTCTTTCTGGATTTCGTGAAGACGCTATGTATATTCTCTGAGTGCTGGATTTGATTGCTAACAAAGTTGTCTGCTAGAATATAGCAATCTTTATTGCTGCTACTAGTATATTTGAAGAGGAGAGGCTGCTGAGCAGATTTGCGTACATGTTCAGCAAATAATATACGTAGGAGCAGATGGTATGTAACGACTGTCACTTATTTTAACATATCATTATGGATACACTCTATGAAGTCTCATTTTGTGGATATGGCGAATGAAAGTTCAAATGCGTATGGATTGCTAAGAAATATCTATTTGCTTTTGTTTCAATAATAAAAGCTGACTGGATTTCATTGATATTTGGAAAAAGCTTAACATCCCCGTACAATATAAAAAAAGGCAACAAGGGAAGGAAATTCTAATCCACCAGAGGAACACTTCTACTCGGAAGAGATGGAAGGATAAAAGTCGGAACCACGGAGGCTAGATGGCCCCTCTGCCAGTTCCGGGAAGGACTGCTCTAGCAACCAGCTCAGCTGCATACCTTTAAGCAAAGGAATAGCTGGATATGCTCGAACGCAATCACAAACGCCTTCAAAAACGAGGCCTGCCCAATCAGCCTCGACCAGTTCTTCATCTAAAGCGAGCATAACCTGCCAAATCTCCTTTGAAAGGCAGAAGTTGTTTGGATCTTCACCCAGCATCATGTGGCTAGCAACGTGAAATAACTCACTATATTCGCATTTGAGACCCGTTGCTGCGGGAGTCGTAGAGAACCTGAACCATGGAGAGTCGCACCACTTTTGCCACGCAGTCCATTCTGGAGCCGGTTCCATGGACTTATACGCCATCACTGATACTGGACCTCGTGGAAGTCCAAAGTCACGAGAGAAAGTCTCTCGTGACCAACATATCAATCTTCCTCGGAAGGATCCATATATCGCCTCCTTCTCCGCCACACATTCCTTGAGAAACTCCCGAAGGAGATCTCTATGATAATGTTTTGGAGCACTCGTCACGAACTGCTTGAGCCCCGTCTGAGTAATCTTCGCCATGACCATGTTGGCCACGGCAGGATGGTCATGATTGTAGGATTGGAGGGCTGCCTCATCGAGGATTTGATTTCGGGAAATATCAAGGATATTACTTGGTGACTCCATTGATCTCGAAGGATTTTTTTAACGTTGGAAGAAAGAGGAGTTGTGATACCAAAATAGAATCACAGGAAGCTTTTTATAGACGGGAAAACCTCTGAGTATTTATGATTACGTGGAAATCATTAAAAGATCGTGATGATTCATATTTTGAAATCTGTATCGTCACAGGAAGAGAGAACGTCACGACTGCTTGAAAAATATAATCGATTCAGCAGTGATGCTGGTAGTTAGATCAGCATTTGGCTCGAGGAGACCATCATTACTTATGATCTCCTAAAAATCCTAGCCGATCCTTGATGTGCCAATGCAATCCGCAAGATGATAATATATTAAGGAGAGGAGAGCATTTGCTGGATAGAATATGCTGAGTTAAATCTTCTTTTGCCACGTCATATTCTAGGAGGGGAGATGATATTAGGAGGGGAGATGGTATCAATGAAAGTCAATCTGATTGGAGATGATATTAGATGGGGAGATGGTATCAATGAAAGTCAATCTGATTAGACCAGTTAATATTTTTTTCGGATTTAAAGTGTACACACAGGAATATCAAGTAAGATAGTGCCACGTCAGATCACTTAAGTGCTTCTCGGAGAAAGGAAATTACGACGCCATCTCATCTGACAAGAGATCCCCAACCGTCAGACTTCGAATCTAGAAGTATAGCACGTCTGCTACACTTCAGGGAGCATGGTTTTTGCTGAGCAACCAGCAGATTGGAGGTCTCATTAATTCATCTGCTAGAAAGCTAGCAAAGTTGTAGACAGAGGTCTACTCAGCAGACAAACAGATTTGAATCTTGCTGAGAGTTAATATTTTTTTTTTAAAAAAAAATATTATCGATGCGTTGCACAAGAATATAGTTTGCCAATGTCGCAGGAGTTGAGTACGAGCATTTGAAATGAAAATTCTACCATTTCAATATATATTTACTTTCAAAAGGCATTTACATGAAGAAAGGAAATTACAACAAAGGAGGCAATGGCCTGTGAGGATAGAAATCTACCCCTCTGAGGTTCGAGGGACCTAGAGCAAGATCTGGAATTTTTTGCTCTAGCAGCCAACTTAATGGCATTCCATAGGGGAGAGGATGATTTGGGAAATCCTGGACGCATCGATGCACCTTCTGAAAGACGAAGGCCACCCAGTCCACCTTCGCCCTATCATCAATTGCCATCATAGCCCTCCATGTCTCGCGGGAGAACATCATGTTGTCAGGATCTTCTCCTACGACCATGCCGCAGACTATTTGAAAGAGGACTTTATACGGCGTCCTCAAGCCGTATGCTGAAGGGGTTGGAGAAAACTCGAGATCAGGAGAGCTTCTCCACTTCATCCACGAAGCCCACTCTGGAGCTATCTCATCTCTACGATAGTCCATGACAGGAACCGGACCCCGTGGAAGGCCGAAGACAGTAGCAAAGGTGTCTACCGTCCACCTTAATAGCTCGTTCTTAAAGATACAGAAAATGGAGCTTCGATCGGCAACACTCGACCAGATGAAGTGTTGGAGTTGCTCCCTCTGAAACGCATGTGGAGTAAGGCACACGAATTTGCCTAAACCACTGGCATGGATACTAGTCATGGTAGTCTCTGCCACCTGATATTCGGTCTCATATTCTGCATAAAGACCTGAATCACATAAGATTCTATTTCTTGGTACATATAGAGCATACGACTGTGCCATAATCTCTGGAGGAAGTAAAATTTTTGCTTGAGAAAATCCTTCTTTCTTAAGGGATTGAGAAGAGAATTCAAGGTAAATCAGAGAGAGTATGAAGAGAATTCCAAGACTTGCTATATATAGACCTATTTTGGTCTACTGTTTACCTCGGAATACGAACAGTCTTTCTGAGAAAACAGTAATCTCATAAAGAAAGGGTCTTATCAAGGATAATTATGTTCAGAGATGAATCAGTGATGGAAAGTGATGAATTTTATATTCCATATTTAGGAGACATAGGGATTTGTGTTAGCATTACGTGGAATTTCTGGAGAAGTGTTAACCATTACTCGACGTCAGAAGCTATCTTTGCTAAGATTGCCCACCCAATGCTAAGGTTTCCGGATGCTGATCCTTATGACTCAGACGCGGGAGATTTTCAAATCTCTAAAGCAGTGCATTTAATGCGCCCAGACGGCGGCGACAAATCAGATCGTGCCACCTCATCAGCACTCAAGCTCGGAAGAACGTGTGTACTCGCACAATTTGACATTAAACCCCAGTCTTCGATCGAAATTAAAGAGAATGCAATCTCCACCGTTGATTTTTTTTTTCGAAACCCTTCATCTCTCCACCAGACGGATTTCAAACTTATTTCAAACCCCTAACTCTCTGAAATCTCTCGCATATCCTCTTTTCAAACCCTCTCCAAAATTTCTAACTCTCTCAAAAATCCCCAACCATGGCAACCAACCCTAACTCTCCAATCACTCGAAATCCAGAACCCACTCCAACAGAAAACCCTGGAAACCTTAATTCTTCCTCCCCATTCCAACAACCCACTTTCATTTATCCACCCTCTACAGATTCGCCACTGCATGTTCGACATGCACCCGACTTCACCAGAATAATGAAAAGGGAAGATATCGATGAGTCAGTCCCGTACAGCAAATTGGTGGTTTTGGCTCGGAAAAAGGAGTTATCAAGCCATTCGACGGAGCAGAGGCGTTTAGCCCAAATCATGAAGGACAGAATCTTGTACATGCCTCTTGCCATCAAACACATTCCGAAATGGATTATGGATCTGTTCAACTCCGAACTACTCATAAGGTATCTCTCTGCCGAACCCGATCGTTTCCATCCGCATATGGGTTCAGAATTCTATGCTAGGGCAGTTATGAACGATGATCAGAAATCGTTCAAAACTTGCATATATGGAAATTTTGTGGAGGTAAATGTTGATTTACTCTCAAAGACATTTGGGCTTCGCAACTACGGTCCCAAAATTTCTCAATACAAGATAAATGATGTTGTTGAGATGGAGAAACGATGGAATTTGTGGAAGAAGCCAGGGGAATTGAAAGATAAGAAAGGGCAAGTGATTACGTTTAAGGTTGCTACACCTATTAACACACTGTCAGATGATTACAAACTCCTTGCGGAGATAGTAATCAAAATGATTCAATGTGACGCCGGTTCGTACTCGGAGCTCTCTGCCAAGAAATATGCCGTGATGATGGCCTTAACCGACAATGTCAGAGGAAACTGGGCAGAATTCTTTTTTGAGCGGTGGGCAGAACACGCTCGAAAGAATGATATATGGCGATAGATGGAACGTTCTCTTCGAACGTAAATTTTGGATTAAAGATCAGCAAGTATTTGGAGATGCTGTTCACCAATACAGGAGTCGATCGTGGCGTAAGTCTACTTCCCACAGACTACATTCCAGCGACAAGGAAAGAGCCCAAACCTGTCAATACCAAGAATCCCCGGAAGATGACAGGAAAGTCTAATGTGGACAAGGATAAGCCCACATCTCCTGAAGAACCAGACGCTGCCACTACAATAGTTCAAATTCTTCAGCCGGCAATTCCAATGTCTGCGGAAGAGATAGCTCTACTGAAGACGAATGCTGAGACAGAGCACTGCTTCAAGAATCTCGAGGAGATTGAGAAGTTATGCAACTTACCGGCAGACCAAATCAATGAGATCATGACTGCAAAGGAAGCCGAAGAGCCTCCAATTACTATCAGAACTATGGCTTCGGAAATTCCAACAAAGAAGAGATCCAAGGTTACCTCTCCTGCACAGAAAGCCAAGAAGAAGACCAGGAGGAGGCTGATACTAACTTCTGAACAGGAAGATTTAGAAAAAGCGGAAGCAGGGAGGAAGGCTGCTGAAGCCGCAGCAAACACGAAAGCTGCTGAATCCACAGAACAGAGATCCTCTGAAAACACAGCCGCAGAAGATGCTGAATTAGATCAGGATCAAATTCCTTTGTCATCCAGAAGCAAGAAAGAGCGCATTAAGGGAGTGAGAGAAAGAAAAAGAAATCGCGAAAATCAAAGAAGAGAGCTTGAGAAAAAGCAATATCAGAAGTTCATCATGGAGATGACATTTGAAGGAAGAGACAAAGAATTCGAACGAATTAAGAAAGCTGCTGAGGAACACAGAGCTCAGAAGGAGGCCGCTCAACTACTTGAAGGGGCATTCATGGAAGGAAATGCCGCCAAGAAAGGGAAAGGTATCCAAGATGGGAAGATCACCGTCTCAATTCCCTTAGTCAACAGTGAAGGAGCCATAATCACTGAACAGGACGCTATGTCCGACGAAGAGCTTGATAAAGCGATTCAAGAAGGCAGGTTCACTGAAGTAAAGTCGATTGTGGACTTAGAGAGCAGTTCCGATGAAGAACCTCTCATTCAAGGGTCATCCAGACGACTTCCAGGGAATCCTGACGCAGGTCCTTCTGGAATTGAAAGAGAAACGATTGACGAAGAAGGAAGTGGTACTAGAGATGATTCTGCTGAGCAGATTGAGCACGTGGAGGAACATCCATTTGCTGATCAGGAGGTCTGCCACTCACAGGTTACTATAGAGGAATCGCCTGCTAAGTATGAGGACGCAAATCCGGATGAAGGCCCTCACGAAGGAATCCCTTTCGATGCTGATATAGGTAATCAAGAGAATTTCTCTCCTACTTGCCTCCTTGAATCCGACTGTGATGATGAAGTCATATACGTTTATGATGCACATGACTTGAGGAAGATCTCCACTAAGATACCTTCAGAAGATCAGATAAATTTTGACCTTGATATTTTTATGTCGAGAGATTGAAAATTTTGTGGATTCGATGGTGGAGATAGACATCAATGAAGTATTTGCTGGAGAATTTGAAGAAGGAGTTGAAGGAGATAGATTAAAACAGGAGCTAAGAAGATGGAAGAAATACGATTATATTTCGAGAGAGCTCTGCTTAGACGAAAGAGAACTGCTAATGGCATGGAAAGATCTAAGCTACTGGAGATACGAGGAACAATGGGCAAATAATTAGATGGATCAATCGTCTTGTTCCAAACAATATAGTGATAAGGCTGTGATCACCAGACTCAAGGCCATTAAAGCTCATCGACTTACATCCTCTTCGCATTCCTTGCCAGAATCTACATTTGCTCCAGATGGCCTGTCTGACAAACATATCCACCTGTCAAAGCGTCAAGCTCGAGCCGCTGCTGAATACAAGAAGCGTCAAGCCGAACTTGTGAAGTTCGAAGAATCAAAGCGTCAAGCACGGTTGGCTGTGATTCATGAAGAAGCAGAACGCAGCGCTCAAAAGCTTGAAATTGTTGCTTACCGGAACAAAGAGGAGGATTTGCAGGCATACATGTTAGCACACTCTCTAGCAGAAGCTCAGAAGGCCGAGGAAGCTGCATTTGCAGCTGCTGAAGCAGAGTATCTCAAGGAGATTAAGGAGGCAGTCTATCTGCTAGCCACTACCACTCAAGGTGATACTACTGACACAGGAAGCAGAGAAGTAATTATGGAAGAAGTCATGGAAGAAATCTCCACTTCCACTGCTAGGAGCCAAGCCATCATCGTGCCTACCACTTCATCTTTCCTTGCCACTCCGATCAGCTCTCTCCATTTTCCAACTTATTTGAACTCGGTTGTTCAAATGGCCGTTCAAAGCGCTGTGTCCACCACATCTGAGAGAATGGTAATAGAAGCCACGGACATACGTAGGGAAATAGCGGTGGTCAAGACGAATGTTGACACTTTCACGGCCAGGGTGAATTCTGTTGAGTCAGATGTTTCCTCTGTTAAGACTTCTATGCAAGAAGTCAAGGCAGACATAGTAGAGCATAAGCAGCAGGTAGAACATACAGTCACATCCTTTTCCTCCAAATTTTTGGATGCAATCAAAGAGGGGGAAACAAGGAGGATTGCTGAGGCTGCTGAGAGGAAGAAAGCGGAGGAAGCTAGAGCTGCTGTCAAAGAAGAGAAGAGGAAAGCTCTTGAGGAGCTAAAGCAGAAGGAAATAGAGTTAAAAATCAAGATGCTCGAAGGAGAGAATGAGTGTATTGCTAAGGATCTGGAGTTAGAAGCCGCTGAACGTGCTGCTGCTAAGGAGTTCTTGGATTCGTTTGTGCAGATGGCATTAAGCAAATTCGATGAATTAGAGAAGCTAAAGAAACCTGCTCCAGACTCCTAATTACCTTCCTACCTCTCTGGTATATTTTTTTGTCTTGTTTGTCTCCGTCTAATCATTTTCATTGTACTTGTAATTGATATATCATATGAATGAAAATTGATCAGACTGAGACAACCTCTCATTGTCAATCTCTGATTTTCACTGTGTGCATTAGTTGAAATACACTATTTGTGTATTCAACATATTTGAAAACAATTGGATTGAGATTGAAAAAGTAAATGTCTGCTAATTCTTACTTGGGTGCTAGAATTTCTAGCATATTACCTTCGCAGCATTTACCTTTGTGCTTAATCGTAAAATATTTCCCAGCACTTGTTGAGGGGGAATCTTATTTCTAGTCGCTTGAACTAAGGTGGATCAACTCTGTGTTAGATCGCTAGGATAATCTATTTGTAAACACAGACTTTCTTCCTCTTAGCTTCAGCAAATGATAGTAAGCTTTGATCGCACCAAAAAGGGGAAAATTGTTGGGAAATTATTCCTAAAATCTCCCTTAGGATTTATTTGTAAAAAGGTTTTGTTGGATCAAACCTTAGCACTTGGTCGATCATTTGCTGAATTCTAGATAGTCTAGCATATCTTGTAAAGTCCTGTATAGGTTATAAATTGAGTTGTAATAGATTAGTCTACTAGGGGATTTCCTAGCAGATATTGAAGGACGGCGTTTGCTAGAAGACATACGGTAGCAGAATGCTGAGGCTTTAGCATCTGCTAACATTCAGCAAACTCAGAAAGATGCTAGCAGAACAGATGTCAAGGGATCGATTGTCAACGAGAGCATTCAGCAGACCAAGACACGATAGCTGATCGCTAAGGAACATTAGCAGAACAAGAGTGTCAAAGGCTGAAGCTATACTGCCGTTCTGACAAAAGCGCACACAAAGGACGAGACTTTCCCGAAGTAGTTCGGAAAGTACAGAACAACACCAAAAGCGTCTGATCAAGTCAAAACACTTCCGGACCAGGGAGCCGTTGTGTCTAACGGACATGGAGATTCAAGATTTGAATCTCCACCTATAAAAGGCAGGTCCAAAAGTGAGAATCGACTACGACTACTACTGCTTCAATCAACCGACATTCGAAAATAGTCAAGTGTGAGATTCCTTGAAAAAGCGAACAAGCAAAAAGTAGTCAGTTGAGAGCTCGTGATAAAAGAAGTATTCAAAGCTCTCAACAACCGAGTAGTGTCTTTCATTGAATATCTGACACTTCTCTTTAAGAGATTCATTAACTTCGGTTGAGAATCTTCAATCATTGGGATAACTTCCATCCTAGGAAGATCCAACAGTCATTTCTGAAAAGGATTGACTCCGACGGGCTTTTAGCCGCATTCCTGGACAGTTTCGAGGGAAACTATAAAAACCTCACTGACAGCGAAGGACAAGTTACACGAAGGTTTCGCCCTTGACTTGGCCGTAGCTGTGTTTGGAAAAGTACGAATCATCGGAGGATAGCTTTGTTGTGGCCGGTCCGAAAGTTCGCCGCCTACTACTAGTGTTTGGCGAATCCTTGTATTTTCGTATACTTTTCTAGTGAAAATCTTAGCGTTTTGGCTAAGGAGTGGACGTAGATCTATTTGATCGAACCACTATAAAATTCTGTGTTCGTTTACTGTTTCATTACTAACTGTTCAAAATTGATTTTAAACCTAGCAACAGAGTTGCTAGCGTATATCTGAAAAGAATCATATAATATATCTTGAGCTTAAAATATTTCTTAAACAAAGATAAGTGTAAGAGACGATTAAATCATACCGCTGCATTTCATGCTTATACTTAAACACGACGACTCTGATATTTGAGGACCAACAAAGGCTGTCTTCACATCGAGTTGATGAAGTTCTAAATCAAATTGATTGGTAATAGCCAATAGCAACCTGATTGAACAGTGCTTAACTACTGGGGAGAATACCTCAGTGTAATCAATGCCTTCTTGTTGTGTGTAGCCTTTGGCTACAAGTCGTGCTTTGTATCTGAGGGTAGGGATCGTACCATTTTCTAGTTTCCTCTTAAACAACCACCTGCATCCAATGCTCTTGTGGTTCTGAGGCTTTTCAGTCAATGTCCAAGTTTTATTCTTTCTCAACGATGCTAACTCATCATCCATTGCTTGCATCCACTTATCTTTCTCATCACTCCTGCAGGCTTCTTCATAAGTTCTTGGCTCATCACCATCCAAACTTTCAGCTACATTCAGGCTTAGGAAGATAACATCCGCTTCACTGAACCTTTTTGGTTGTTTAATCTCCCTCCGGACTCTATCTCTAGCCAGCCAGTAGTCAGCCAAGGGAGTATTGTGCTGCTGAATGTCATCTGGTGCAGAACTAGTGCTTCCTTCATTCTTTACACCATATTCATGGTCTATAGCAGTGGTGGTAAGTTGTTCGAGCTCTTCTTCTTCCAAGGTACCAGACTTGGTTCCCTTTTCTTCTCTGAACGGCAGCACAACTTCCTTGAAAACCACATCTCGACTGATGATTATCTTGTGGTTATTAGGCTCTATACACCAGAGCCTATAACCCCTTGTTCCTGTTGGATACCCCAACATTATGCAAATGAGAGCCCTTGGCTCTAATTTGTCTTGCCTTATGTGTGAGTAAGCAAGACATCCAAAGGTTTTAAGATGACTATAATCTGTAGGCCTCCCTTACCAAACCTCATCCGGGGTCTTGAAATCTAATGCAGTAGCTGGGCACTTGTTGATTAAGTAACACGCAGTAGCCACGGCTTCTCCCCAAAAACTCTTAGGCAATCCGGCTCCAACCAACATACATCTAACCCTCTCAAGAAGGGTTCTATTCATCCTTTCCACTGTGCCATTTTGTTGGGGTGTGTATGGCACAGTCCTATGTCTCTTTATTCCCTTGTTTCTGCAAAATGCTTCAAAGTTCTCAGACAGAAATTCTAATCCATTGTCGGTTCTTAGGCATTTCACATTTAATCCCTTCTCATTTTCAACTTGAGCACACCATTCTTGGAACTTCACAGCAGCTTGATCTTTACTCTTCAAACATATACCCACAATTTTCTGGAGCAATCATCAATTATGGAGAGAAAATATCTTCCTCCACCCATTGTCTCGGTCCTCGAGGGCCCCCATAAGTCTGCATGAATGTATTCAAGCAGCTCTGTACTTCTTTTTTGAATAGTCTTGAAGGGCTGCCGCTTACTTTTTGATAAAACACACTCCTCACAATCACTGAGGTCTTGATCACCTTTCAAATGAAGAATTCCTTGTTTCTGAAGTTCGAGCAGTCCTCTATGACTGATATGGGCTAACCTGCTGTGCCAAATGTGGTCTGAAACTTCCTTTACAGACTCAGCTTCACCTACTACGGTCTTTGCATCCAAGTAGTACAAGCTTTTCACTCTTCTCCCTCGTAGGATTTCAGACTCTCCTTTATAGATGGATATTGACCCTTCATTACCTAGGAACTTGAATCCTTTAGCTTCAAGAGTTCCCAAGGATATCAGGTTCCTTTGGACTTGAGGTATATACCTCACATCTGTTAGCAGTTTTGGTTCTCCTTTATGATTCAATATCCTCACAGAGCCAACACCTTCAATTTTGCATACATTGTTATTCCCCAGCATCACAGTCCCACATTCTTTTAAGTGAATATCTGAGAACCAATTTAGATGATGACACATGTGGAATGAACAGCCGGTATCTAATATCCACTCATCATCTGTAGGGGGATCAGAAATATTTAGTATCTCGTCACTGGCAGATTCTACAGATCTTATCATATTAGGGCCTTGACTATGCTGATTCTTTTGTTTAAGAATGCTGCAGTCTCTGATTAAGTGGCCCGGCTTCTTGCAATAATGACAGATCCTACTTTCAGTAGATGTAGGCATTACCCTGTTCTCAGATTGTGGAGCAAAGTTCTTTCCTCTATTGCCAGATGGGGATGACCTGAACTCTTTCTTATAGTGAGTTCCTTGCTTGGAATATCCTTGCTGCTTATGATCAGTAAATGGTTTCTTTCCAGACTTGACTTGCTGTCCCTTTTTGGCAAACAACCCCATTCCAGATGGTTCATGGCTCTTTCCATCGGCAAACTTCTCCATTTCCCTTTGTTTAATTGCAGCCAAAACATCTTCAAGGGTTATACCCTCAGACCTGCCATACACCATTGCATCACGAACGCTCGAATAAGATTTTGGAAGGGCATTAAGGAGATGTATGGCTTTGTCTTCATTCTCGATTTCCACTCCAATACCTTCAAGTTCGTCTACCGCCTTATTAAACTCATCCAGCTGATCCAATAGACTCCTTTCATCTGTAAACTTGAAACTATAGAGTTGCTGTTTCATATATATACGATTTGCAATCGACTTGGTCATATACAGGCTCTGTAGTTTCTTCCATATATCTGCAGGTGTCTTCTCCCTCGAAACCTCACGTAGGACTTTATCATCAAGGCTAAGCAACAAAGTGCTCATCGCACTGTCCATCAATTTAGCCTTCTTCTCGGCTGTTTCACCCAGAAACGCCTTATTTGCATCGGGTAGGAGGGCATCCGCCAACCCTTCCTTGGTTACGATAGCTCGGATCTTTATTTTCCGGAGCCCGAAGTCGTTTTTCCCAGAAAATTTGTCAATCTCAAATCTCCCGGTCGTCATACTTGCCTCTCTCAATAACAGACTCAAGAAATCACCCCAGACAACCCGATCTTCACCAAACGGGTTCAACTCAAAATACTCACAGAAAAAATCCAATCACAGCGACACACAAAATAACAGTAGCAATTGCTTCAAACTACCAATATCGACAGGAACAGATCACACATTCAGAAATATCAACAGAGTCTCATACTACGCACAACACGCAATTCGGAAGCATGCGCTATTGCAGATTCTCAGAAACTAAACAGGAAGGTTTCAAACATTACCTCAGCATTCAGAATCAAATTCGATCGTATCTATGCGCTCCAAGGTTCCCACAGACGGCGCCACATGTTAAGAGATCGAATCGAATGCACACACACAACAAACAGAAACATTCACAATCAAGAAACACAGATGTACGTGGTTCGCCAAATTGGCTACGTCCACGGCGGTTGCTAAGATATTATTATGGTGGATTGTACAAGAGAGACCTACAAGAAGATAAAACTTCTACAAGAATTCGAATTCTACAAAACTGAAAATCCTGTTATTCTTCTGAAAGGGAACAACTCAAAAAATGTCGAGCTCAACTAACTCCAACAAGCCCTAGAATACCTCCAATCAAGTTGTGCCACCTGTCCACATTAATTCTAATCAAACTGAAATGCGACTTCATGAGTGGAATGACAATTCTTCATCACTTCACCAAAAACTCATCTGCTCGACATTAACCAAGCACAACCAGTTTGATTCACTCAAACTTCTGAACCCAAGACTCATGCAAACACCACGCAGTCACACTTACATAACAAACCACAATTAGCTACTAAACACTAGCTTCGAAGTTAATGTGCCCAAATGATAAACGACAATTGTAGCGGGACGGAGGAAGTACAATTTATCTCCAATTCGGGGCAGAAGAGTTTACATGTTTTATTGAGAGAAAACCTTTTTTTCTATATAATATCCACAAAATACCTTATCTTATGAAAAACTTCAAAAAATACATCAAAGTACATTTATGTGACAATTTGTAAGAAGCCGTTTGATATTTATTTGAAAGAGTTGTTAAAAATAAATTTTTTAATTGAAATTAAATTTTGAAACCATAAAGATTTTGTCTCTATCCTATTCCTACTCAAAATAAAAAAAATATATTATATATATATGGAATATTCACCAAATGTCGACTGGAAAAAAACAAAAAAAAGTAGGTCGACACCATACAGTGATCCCGACCGTGTCAGGGACGGTGCCGACTGCAGCCTTTGAATTTCTCAATTTCTCTAGGTTTGACTGAGTACATATTTTATCTCGGCAACAACCCATTTCATTTTCATTTTGGCCATTGTCGTTAGCTTTTCTCCTCTTCCCGTCAAGTCGGCATCAGATTTTTAAGAAATGACCGAGGTAAGTTGGTTTATTCTCCATTTATAGCTTTATTTTGATTGTATCTCTCTCATATTCGGTATTTTTTTATGAAATTTTGTAGAAATTTTGGTATGAAACTGCTATTAATGCTAGAATTAGTTGAATTGTATGTTGCTTTGGTAGTAAACATGAGTGTGATTATTACTATTTATGCTAGAATTATTTGGTATGTTGGTTTAGTTAACATTGAGGTTATGTTATTTTTGGAAGTGAAAATTAGTGATTCTTGTTTATTTTGAAATGTATTTGTGCATATTGAATTTATTAGACCTGATTTACGTAGTGCAACTTGTAAGGTCAATTTATACACTAAGGTTACGACATTTGAGATAATTAGTGACATGTTGTATTCAGCAGGGGATCATAATTTGCTCACAAGTTTTATTAATGGACCATTTGGAAATTTGTTAATTTGGAAGAAAAATGGACCTAGTGCCTCGCATCCATTACAGCAGCTGTTAAGTTATCAAATTAGGAGTCCTGAACCAAAAGCTTTATGGTTTAATATTGGTGGTCAGACTATTTGTTTTGGGGTGGGTGAGTTTGCACTAGTGACCGGGTTGGCATTTGGACCCACTGATTTTGATCCATGTGCTTCTCATAATCCTTCTGATTCGTCGGTGTATAGGTTGTTCTGTGGTGGTAAATCTATCACGGCTAGGGACTTATACTGGTATTTATTTGAGAGTGGCCAATATATTAGCCATGTGGAGCTTTGTGTTAGGGCATTCTGAAAAATGTAAGATCGAGAGTTGGGTCTTCGTTTTGGTAGAGAATTGGGCTAGTTGGAACCAATTTTCGTGGGGGGCATACGCGTATAAATCCTTAGAATACTATATAGAGCAAGCTCACACCAGAATAGAAGCAAAGGGACTCTTCATTTGGGCTGTCTATTTGGATTCTGCATGTATATTTTTATTTTTATTGTATTTATTAAATATCGTAAGTGATGAGTTATAATTCAAACGAATCTATGAGGCCATTCCGGACTTGGCTGGTAGCTGTGCCATTTTGGAGTATCCAGCTCTATTTCTCCGATTTATGAAATGGAAGTTTACAAGGCTAGCTACGGTTGATTGGGTGACATTCTTTGCTCGTGTAGAGGTATGCATGCAAGTAAATTACTTATTTGTGAACTAACAATTTTTGTAACTGTATTATGTTTTATTGTAGATTCAAGTTTTCGCCAACCTAGTCCCATTTCCATTTGAACAAGAGCTTTTGTACTATACTTCTTCTCAATTGGCGGAGTCCCTAAGTGTTAACTTCCGACTACCAGAGAATCCTGTACGTCCTGTCAGACATAGAGGTGATCGTCGATCACATAGCATTCCTATAAGACAAGGGTCTCGAGGACAAGGGGATCAGGGTGATGATGTGGGGGATGAGGGTGATGATGCGGGGGATGAGGCTCATGATCAGGGTCATGAGGCTCATGGAGAAATAGGGGCACAATCCCATTCTCAGGGGCAGAGCTCTAGAGTTTCCCATAGGCGCACTCGTTCGAGGAGGGATAGAACTTTATCTAATGGGGAGTCTAGCGAGTCTTAGAGATTTTGGTCATCTCGATCATTTATGGATAGGATTCGGAATGTGGTTACTGAGGCAGTTGATGCTATGGGGCATAGGGCAGTTAATGCTGCGGTGAACAATGCACTAATAGATAGAGTTATTCCTCATGTGACACGTATAGTTATTGTTGGGAAATTTGGCTAAGTTTCCTCTCCCCAGTAGCTACTCGTTTAGATTCTAGTTTGGTGTTTTGGTGGATCAAATCCTAAGTCCTACCAGCGTCAGTTGTCTCTAGATAGCTCTAGATCTCAAATGTAAAGTCCTGTTTAGGTCTTTTGAGTTGTAAGTCGCAGCTGATCAAGACTCATGCTGGCTACTGTTCACCAGCATGAGATGTACTTACCAGTTGAGAAAAGTCTCACCAGCAAGCGACTGACAAGACTCGTGCTGACACTGTTCATCAGCATGAGAAGAGCTAATGACTGGCTACTGTTCACCAGTTGGGAAGGTTTTCATCAGCAGGGAGCTGACAAACCTTATCAGCAGAATAGGTGTTCTCACTGACACTGTTCACCAGCGGTGAAGCCTCCAGTCATGGGAGATTCCAAGAGTAAACATCAGACATATCGGTAGACTTAGATTGTGCTAGCGCAAGTCACCAGCAGAGACTGCCAGCACAAGATCACCAGAATGTTCTACCAGTCGGATGTTACCAGCAGAATTCAAGATTCACTCTCCCAGAGTCTTAGAGACAAAAAGAAGATTCGTCTGAGGAATAAACTGACAAAGTATGACTTTAAGGGAGGATACCTTAAAGTCTATCAGTTCAAGACACCAGTTCCGATTCCTCGTACTGACGAATAGTGCCATTCTGACATAAAGAGATCAATGTCAGATAAAGTGGACAAAAGCATGGCGCTTTCCGGAAATTCCTACCTGCCGCCGTCAGAAGGACATGCGACGACAGAGACCTTTTCCGGATGAGTCCAAACGGCTAGAAATTTGAATGGGATCCTGCATCTATAAATAGGTCGGAGCTACCAACATTTAAGACGCTTGCTTCCCAACATTCAATACTCTTGACCTACCGAAAGACTCAGAATTTATTACGCTCAAGCAAGCAAGCAAATCTTTCGAGGCCTTTCTAAAGGCTATCCGTGTGTTGATTTATTCAAACACGAGACTTCAAGCTTCCAGCTTGTATGTTACAGATCTCGTTGGTGTTCTTTCTCTTCTGAGGAAGTTCACAGCAGCTCTTGTGCCAGCCAGCACCTGAGTTATTACGGGCTTTTTGCCGTATTGAGAAGACACGTTCTTGGGAGAACTAAACACCCACGCAGTCAGCTAAGGAGGTTGAAGTGACGTGCTCGCACTCCAACAGCTGATCAGAGTTGAAGAAGGACAAGGCCGGGAGCGGTTGATCTAGTGAACTGGTGGACGAGGCATTCACCAGCTAGAGATAGATCGTAGGACGCTTGTACCCGATTACTCTTAGTGAAATTTCCAGTGCTACGACTGGAGAGTGGACGTAGATCAGTTGATCGAACCACTATAAATCCTTTGTCTTTTATCAGCTTTCTGCATTTCATACTGATTTAAAACCCAGCACCCAAGTGCTGGTGTATATCTGAAAACTGATATAACTGTGCAAACAAGACCTAAAAACATTCTAAGTCTTGAGCTACCAGCTGACGAGCCAGTTGCCAGTCTCCTGAGTACTCAGAGTGCCAGTTGACTTACCAGCTGACAAGGTCCCAGTCAGCTGAGTAACCAGCAGAGCGCAAGAAACGAACTAACACATTTTCCGCTGCCAAGTTA
>JAPKLW010001663.1:0-114873 GCA_026898455.1 Plectranthus barbatus | reverse complement strand
GACATGCGAGGACAGAGACTTTTCCGGATGTGTCCAAACGGCTAGTATTTGAATCTGAATCTCACGTCTATAAATACGTGAGATCCAACAGCATTCAATACTCCTTTGCCCAATCTTAGCCACTCTTGACCTACCGAAAGCTCAAACGCATTCATATCAGCGTATAAGCAATCTTTCGAGGCTTTTCTTAAAGCTACTCCGTGTGTCAATCATTTGAACACGAGACTCCAAGCTTCTAGCTTGTGAGTTATTGATCTCATTTGGTGTTCTTTCTCATTCCGAGGAAGAACATAGCAGCTCTTGAGCCAGCCAGCTCCAGAGTTATTACGGGCAGTTTTGCCGCCAGCAAGAGTCAAGTTCTTGGGAGAACTCAACACCCAATCAGTCGGAGGAGGAGGTTGAAGTGACGTGCTCGCACTCCATCCATCTGACGAGAGTTGAAGAAGGACAAGGACCGGGAGCGGTTGATCCAGTGAACTGGTAGACGAGGCATCTACCAGCTGGAAATAGATCGTAGGAAATCTTGTACCGGATTACTCTCTTTAGTGAATTTCCAGTGCTTCGACTGGAGAGTGGACGTAGATCAGTTGATCGAACCACTATAAAATATCCTTGTTATTTACTGCTTTCAGCATTTGCTTACTGATTTAAAACCCAGCACCCAAGTGCTGGAGTATAACTGAAACCAGTTTATAACTGTGCAAACTCGACTCTAAATTTTTCTAAGCCCTGAGTCATCAGCTGACCATCCAGTTGCCAGTCAGCTGAATACTCAGTTGCCAGTTGACTTACCAGCTGACAAGGTCCCAGTCAGCTGTGTAACCAGCAGAGTGCAAGAAACGAACTTACGTATTTTCCGCTGCCAAAGTATACCCTGATATCCGGGACCAACACTAAGTCATCCCTTTCCGAGCTCACTACTTGCATTCAAGACTGCAAAGTCTACATGGTTGATGCAATACTGCGAAGAGTCTGGACCCGACCCCCGTGGGCATGGTGATTTGAGGTATCGTCGAGTCGCGACGTTAAATCAAGCACTTGTTGGGAGGTAACCCAATTTTTACTTGCTTTCTTGTCAAATTTCTCATTATTTTCATTTTTTTTGCAATTTGCTTTCAATTTTTGAATTTGTTATTCCTATTTTAGTTTTCAAAAAAATATCTTGAGGAACAGTGCTCTATTTCGACCGATACAGGCCTGGCGTCGATCGATGCAGAGTAGCTCAACGTGCAGCACTTCGACCCCGAGATGAGGATCGACAAGAAGGCTCCACATCGACCGACGCAGAGTGCGTGAAGCAAAAAAATTTACGCTGCGCAATTTCTAAAGGTTCCGGGATAAAAAGTTGATGTCTTAGATCAACCACCAAGTATCGTTCTCTTTCTTGTCTGATTTTCAAACTTTTTCTACTCTTTGAGTTGGAAATAAGTTTGGGGGGATGTGGAAAAGAGTTGGAACGTTCTATCTTTTATTTATTCCGCTTTCTGCATTTAAATTTTTGCCTAGCTTTTTTTAATTTCTGCTTTTGTGAGAAATTTTTTAGTTTTGATAAAAACCGAATGAGATTGTGAGATAGAATCGATTGGTGGTTGAGTTTGGATTGATTGTGACTGTGGTTAATTGCCTATGAAAGTAGAATACCGCATGATATGATTGATTTGAAGCTTACACTTGCATGATGATTGAGTTGATTTGAAGTTGACTGTGGAGGAAAATTTTAAACCCTTGTGTGAGATTTTGAACCCTTACACAGTCCATTCACAATTAAATTGTCCCTAGTCAGCCACGTTGAGCCTTTAAAATTCTTTCCTTGTCTATGAGCTTAAGAATGTGCTGGTTTCGCTCGTGTCTTGAGTTTTGGTTTGATGGGGTAGATTGATGTGATTTGGAGATAAGAAATATCAAATTAGTGGTTGGTACAAAGTTGGATGTTAAATAGCTCAAAAGAAATTAGAATTCTCATAAGCCTTATGAAAAATAAGTATGTGTACAATCAATTGAAAGGGTATAAGAGATTCAAGAGAGCTAGGAATATGAAGAAAAAAAAGAAAGAAAAGAAAAAAAATTGATAAGTTTGTTGATGTATCGTAGGAGATGAGGTGATGATGTTAGAAAGTGCTTTTATTTTGGTTGAGTTGGCCAGCTTGATGAATTTTAGTCACTTGACCAAATTTCCCTACCTTGTCACAAAAAGCCTACATTACAACCTGTTGAAAGTCCTTATTGATCCAACACTTGTGTGCACATTCTAGCAGTGGAGATATTAGAGAATTTGCAAGCCTATGGTAGAAATTTCTTCATACATGTGTTGAGTGCATACATCTAATCCTAAACACATGAGAGTTTGAGCGATACACTTCTCGTGAGTTCTTCTGTAGTTGATGGATTGTCTATCTCTTTCAAATTGTTTGTGGGTAGTGGATTTTTTATTCTTGATTTTGATGAATCTTGTGAGGCATTGCACTTTAACTACATGATCTTTTGATTTCTTTCTTGCCTATTGTTTGAGGACAATCAAACGTTCAAGTTTTGGGGGTTTGATAAGCTCGGATCTTGACTCACTTATCTTATTGTTTTCAAGTGTTTTAATTAGTTTTATTGAATTTATTTATATATTTTGAGCACGAGTCGAGTTTATGGGGTATTATGCTTGCCATGGTGTGTTTTTGCAGGTTTTAGGCCGAATTCAATGGAAACTCGTACCAAAAGTAGCAGATGTACAAAGAAACAGTCACAACTTCTTCCATAGTTGGAATCTGAGCTAATGGAGTGCAACGGGAATCGGGTCAATTGGAGTTCAGGAGTGAAAGTTATGGCCAAAATTGTGAGACTGCGCAGAAGGATCGAAAGGGGGAAAATGTCTCTGTCTCGACCGATATGAAGGCCACATCGACCGATGCAAGGGGATCCATGTCGACCAACGCAAGCTCCGTGTCGACCGAGACAGACCCAGAAAAAGGAAAAATCGAGATTTTTATGGTTAAATCATATTTCTGGCCCTAGATCCCAATTTATACACCTCTACCTCTATAAATACTTATTTTGCTTGAGTTTTGAGGGTCATTCCCCTTAGTTTCTCTTAGTTTTTCTCTTGGAGAGTTGGAGTCTTTGAAGACTTAATTATTTTGGAGAGGATTCAACCTTTATTTGTAAGTTTTTATTATGTAATTTAATAATATGTTTCTTGTGTTTCTTTCCACCATGAGTGGCTAGAAACCCTAGCGGGCTCTAGGGCTATATATGTAATTAATCATGTTTGCATGTTAGATTAATAAACTCAAAATTGCATGGTTTCAATTCCTGATTTAATTGATAGAATTTAGAATTGATGATGGATCGAGAGATGAAATTGATTTTTTATTCATAATTGTTAATTGAAAGGCCGAGAGGAGAAAATTAATAACAGGAAGAGGAATTGAATATAATTGGTTTTTTGGTCTCAAAAGGAAAATGATTAATTCAAGGGAATTAAATCTAATATTTTTATTGTAGTTAATTATTGTTGTGTTCTTGAGGCCAATAAAGCATATACAGTCACATGGTAGTAACCTAAGTTAAAATTGCCCAACCAAGGAATTTTAATACTTTTTATGACTTCCCACCATTGTAGAGTTGATTGATTTGACATGTATTCTGATTGATCTTTTGTCATAGAATCTGTGTCTTTTTATATTTGTTTTCAAAACCCTTTAAATTTCTGCATTGTTATCTTTACTTTCCAAAACCAAAACCCAAATTTCTGTTTACTCAAACAATAAATCTTTAAACTGTGGTTAGTATTTGAGATAGTTTCGTTACACAATTCCTCTGGGTTCGACTACCTTTGGGTATCTTTATAAATTTATTTGCCACTATTTGCAATTAATCTGCGAATTTTGCATTGATCATTGACACCGAGGAGCAATCCTGCATCTTATACCGTAGGATAAATGAAAAGACTTAAGACTCGGTGGACAATGCAGCCGGAGGTTCTTTGATGAGCAAGTCACCTGAAAAACCCTCAAGTAGTTCAAGAAGATGGCCTTGAACACTCAACAATGGGCCAATCTAAGGAGACCTCAAGTTCGGCTTGTGGAGAATAAGGACGATGACACCCTCAAGAAGGAAATCGAGAAGGTCAAGGGGGAGATGGAGAAACTGACATCTAATGCTTGTGTTTCTGTCGCACAGGTTGATCCCGTCGCCGACGTGAACTTCATGAATCGGGGTGTTTACCAAAATCAATGTCGGCAAGGGGGATACCAGCATGACCAACAAAGAGCTCACCCTGGTTTTTCCTATGCTCAGCCTGAAGGCACCGAACACCCTCCACTAGGATTCGATGTGCAAAATGGTGAGATTGTGGAGAAGAAAAAGGAGAGCCTCGATGAGGTGTTGCAGAAGTTCATCAAGGCTTCCGATTATCGGGTTGGCGAAATTGAGCAAGAAGTGGCAGGGGTCAACACTAAGGTGGACAGACTTGGGAAACATGAGCATATTATCGAGACGCAAATAAGTCAAATTGCTACCTCACCTTATACAAAACATCAACAAGGGAAGTTGTTGAGTACCACCGAAGTGAACCCTAAGAATTAAAAGGAGTGCAAGACTATCAAACTAAGGTCCGGAACCAACTACACGGGGTGTGTCGATCGACACAGAGGACACGGAGATGAAGGCATGTGGGGTGAAGATGAAGAATTGATCGACAGGAATTCTGCGGGTGTGTCAACCGACACACCCCCTGTCGGTTGACACAGAGGACATGGCGACACAGATCCAATCCAGTCGACACAGAAGCAGCCCCAACTCAACAATCCAAGTTCCAAAGTTGTTCCAACACCACCGATGCCCTTTCCTCCGCAGTTTGCCAAGCAATAGTAAGACTCCAAGTTCTCGATATTTGTGGATAACTTGAAGAAGGTAAGTATTAACTTACCACTGATTGAGGCTTTGAGAGAGATCCCAAACAACATGAAGTATCTCCGCAAGCTGATGAGTGAGAAGAACACTTTGTGGAGAACTCAACTATGAAACTTCATGAGCAGTGCAGCCTACTCCTTCAGAAGAAGATTCCAATCAAGAGGAGTGATCCAGGATGCTTCTCAGTTCCAATCGAGATCGGGGGGATCGAGTTTCAAAAGGTGTTGTGCGACACTGGTGCCAGCATCAATCTGATGCCTTACTCCATCTACAAATGCCTCAACATTGGAGAGCTGAGGCCTACTACAATCACACTGCAGATGGCAGACCGATCTGTGTCTCGCCCAAAAGGTATACTTGAAGATGTTCTCATTTGTGTGGGTCATCTAATTATTCCTGCAGATTTTGTAGCGTTTGACATGAAGGAGGACAGTAGCACACCCTTTATCTTGAGACGAGAGTTCTTGGATACAAGTGCTACACTGATTGACTGCCGATGAGGAGAAATCACACTTTGAGCAAATGATGAGATGATCACATTCAAGCTCGACAAAAGCCGACAACAATTCGAATGCAATCGAATCGCCGCCATTCAAGACTTTGAGTTAGAAGTGGAGGAAACTAAGGAAGAAAGAGAGGACCGAGCTACCAATGAATGGGAGTGACGGAATGGGATGGCACAATTGCCTATTACACCATCTCACCCCGAGCTCACTGTTGTTATTCAAGACAGATTGGTCTATATGGTTGATGCCCGAGGAAGGAGACTCCGCACTCATCTGCCATGGACTTATAAGAAAGAGCTACCGTCGAGCTTCGACGTTAACTAAGCAATTGTTGGGAGGTAACCCAATCTTTACTTGCTTTATTTCAATTTCTTTTGTTTGTTTTCATTTTCGAGTTTGTGTTTCCTTTGTTTATTTTTCGAAGAAAAAAAATGTTGGGGATAGACCTCTGTTTCGATCGACATGCCTGATGTCGATCGACACAAAGGTCAAGACGGAGCTACACTTTGACCCGAGCAAGGAGTCAACATGAAGGCTCTGTCCTGTCGATTGACACAGCGTGCCAGCAGCCAAAAGTTCTTCGTCGCACAGTGCAGATTCCTCCGGTGGACAAAAATGTTGATGTTTGAGATCAACAGTCAGGTACAAGTTCTTATTCACGTCTGATTTTCAAACTTTTTCTAACTCTCCGAGTTCGAAATAAGTTTGGGGGGATGTGGACAAGAAATTTGAACTATCTATCCCTTTTATATATTATACTTTATGTTATTTAAATTTTCGCCTAGAAAAAAATTATGGATATAGTGTAAGGAAAATTCTTGTTGGGTTTTGAACCTATTGTACTAAAGTGTGAGTTTGGAATCGATCAATGATGAGTTTATTTGGTTTTGATTGTGGTTGATTGCCTATGAATGTAGAATACTGCATGATAGGATCTAATTGGAACTTAAACTTGCATGATGTTTAAGTGGATTGAAATTGAGTAAGGAAGTAATTTTTGAACCCAAGTGAGATTTTGAGCCTTTTCCCTTTGATGTGAGATTCACATGTATGTTTTTGTTTCTAGAACTTGCTTCAGTTCTATTTCGAGACTACATAGTGTGCTCAAGGATAAAAAATGATTTTAGGCCATCTTCGTTAGCCAAATTATCCCAAACACTGTCCCTTATAATATTTTATCCCTAATAAGCCCCTTTGAGTCTTATTCTGTTTTTTGATTTTGTCTATAAAATTTTATATGGAATGGGTGAGATGTATCTTGTTTATGAGATTTAGGAAGAAAAAAGATGGGAAATTGTGAGTGATAAGAAATTTTTAGAATTGGTATGCAAGGAAAGCTGAAGAAAAAAAAAAGAAAACATTGTTATCAATATGAGCATAAAAATATTGAAAAAAAACAGAAAATAACGAGCTGTTGTGATTTTAATTGTAATATTTAAGAAGATGGTGTGGATGTTGATAGATGGTGATTTTGATTTGTTGTGAGTGATCAACTCAATATATGCTTTTAAGTCACTTGGTCATATTTCCCCACCTTGTCACAAAAAGCCTACATTACAACCAAATGAAAAGTCCGTTTTAATCTTGAATTGTGTGCACATTTGAACAGTGGAGATTCTAGAAATTTTGAAAGCCCATGGTAGAAATTTCTTCATACATGTTGTGAGTGCTTTCATTGAAACCAAACAATTGTGTGATGAGTGAAACACTATCTTGTGAGTCTTCCGCAGTTGATGGATTTCTTATCTCTTTCAAATTGCTTGTTTGATGTGGATTTTTTATTCTTAAATGTGACGAATCTTTTGAGGCATTGCACTTTGAACTGCATGAGATTTCTTTTCTTTTGATTGAGGACAATCAAGCATTCATGTTTGGGGGGTTTGATAAGCTCATATTTACACTCACTTATCCATATTTTTCTCCTTTGTTTTAGTATTTAGTGATATCCCTAGTTCTGACGATAAGGAGAATGCAGGAACTACAGGAACTGTCACGAATGGTGAATCTGCATTTAGAGGAGAAACTCTCCGAGTGCCCATGGAAGGACTACCCGACAGGAACTTCAAAGCCAAAAGGATTGCAAAGTGGTGTCCTCCTGTCACAATGAGAGATGAGAAGAACGATGATCTCATCTCAAGGGCAAAAGATATTTGTATCTTTAATGAAGCTCAAGTTGCTGCCAAAGTCGAGAACTCATATCCTGTAGAATTACTGGGCGAGTCTTCCGATCTTGAATGGCTAAGAACTGTGTTCCGAAGATGGCAATTTTTTGATTATGCCACTCATGAATTGCATTATGAGGACCGCGCGATTATGATGGCCAGGATGGGTCTCAACTATTGGAGGAGTGAAGAAGAATGTGCAAAAGATTGGATGGATCAGACATCCAAACGACAATATACGGTGAAGCAGGTTGCTGCTAGGCTGCAGAAGATCAAGGCACACAGAGCAGTCACTGGAGATCGCTCTTTGCCACCATCCGAGTATGCTGCTGAAGTCTCTCCATCATTCACTTAGGAATTCAAATCTCCTGTCACAAGAAGACAGATGGGCACAACTGAGGAACTGAAAAGGAAGATAGCAGAAGAACAAGCCGCACAAAAGAGAGAAGAGGATAGGAAGAAAATGTTGGAGTTCAAGGAAAAGGTCCTTACTCAACTAGCCAACAAGTCTTCCAGGATGCAAAGCCTTAGGCCTCCTTCTCCCACCACTGATATAGAATAAGAAAGAAGGGAGAATGCACTAGCCCCCACAGCTCATGCCGATCATCCATCCAATTCATCTCAAGCATTGGCTACTATTATCCCCATGTCTACTACCGAGAATCAAATAGTGCTATCTGAGGAACCCCAAATTATGACGATTGAGCCCTTGAGCTCCAGTACTTATCAGAGGGACCTCCAACAATTCATTCATACCAAGTTAGGAATGAGCATTGGAGAGCAACTGGTACCGATTGTGCGCAGTGAGGTTACAAATCAGATGTCCGAGGCAAAAGATAAAATGCTTGCTACCCAGCAATACAACTGCGAGACCTTCTCCACTGGGATTTTTGCTGTGATCAAAGGGGGGGAAAAAGAAGAAAGAGAGGAGCTAAGAAGAATCGAAGAGAAGGAGAGAATCAAAAGACAAGAAAGAGAAGCCGTAGTGGACAACTTCATGAAGATGACGATGGAAGCACTAAAGAATGTGAAGAAAACCATCGCCAGTTCCGCGAGTGCCAAAACGCTACTGATTCAGACTCCTCAACAACCAAGAAGTAATATCGCTCTTAACCTTATGAGTCTCTTAGCTGAAAAACATTTTTTTGTTTCGATAGTGGGTATGTGTTTCATGTACTACAAGCATGAAATTTATTAATGGAAACTAACCCAGGTTGAAGACAACATCTCATTGTCCAACGTTGATGTAATTGAACTAGCTGAAATTACACACTTGGAAAGTTAAATGTAAATGTCCTATATAGGGAATGTATACTCGAGTTGTAATAGAACTAGAAATGAAGAAGAATCAAGAATGCTGAAGGAATCAGCAGACTTGATGATTGCTGAAGAGTGCTGAAGAAGACAACAAGGTTAGCAATACGAAGGAATTCTAAAAGAATGTTGAAGAAGTAACTCTAGCACAACTCGAAGATCTTAGCACATGTTGGGAATAATGTTGTAATTCTCCCTTAAATCAAATTGTAAAAGGTTTTGTTGAATCAAAGCCTTAGTAGTTTGGTCGATCATTGCTGAAGTATAGCATAGTCTAGCAACTCTCGTGTAATGTCCTATTTAGGAAAAATATCGAGTTGTAATAGATTAGATTGCTAGAAGTATTCTCAGCAGATGGTAGTTGCTAGAGAAGTCAGCAGACAAGGATGACTGCTAAATGAAGAAAGTAGTCATATGCTAAGAAGAATGATTGCTAAGGTGCTAGCAATCATATGCTGAAAGAAGAGACTGCTAGGAGCATTCGCATAGCAGTCAGCAGTAAAGATCTAGCAGAATGCTGAAGGTGTTAGAATTCACTTCTTATTCAGGAGATTGCTAGAGGGTATAACAATCAGAAGCCAAGATATCAAGTGATAGCAGAATACTGAATGGTCAGCATTCGCTTAGCAGATTTCTAGGAAGAGCTCAGCAACCAAAAGACTTAGCAGATTTCTAAGTAGAGCTCAGCAATCAAGAGGCTTAGCAGAGTATTTCCAGCATTCTCCGATAGAATGCTAAGCAAGGAAATACTTAGCAACAACTTGCTAAAGATGCCCGTTCTGACAGAAGGTACAACAAAGGATGAAAGCCTTACCCGAAGTAGGTAAAAAGGCACTGTACGATGCCAGAAAGGAAAAAAAGCAAGTAACCATTTTGGACAGAGAAGACCGTAGTGTCTAACGGGTCTAGAGATTCAAAGTTTGAATCTCCAGATATAAAAGAGAAGTCCAACAGAGAGAGACACTACTACTGCTCATACTCGCACATTCAAACACTTGAACAACCGAAAAGCAAACATTGATTCCTTTGACAAAAGCGAACAAAGCAAAAGAGAGAGTAGTCAGTTGAGAGCCCTCTTAAAGAGAAGTATTCAAAGCTCTCAACAACCATAGTGTGCCCCATTGAATATATGACATTATCTTGAAGAGATTCCTTGACTTTGTTCAAGAATCCTATCATTGGGATACCTTCAATCCTAGGAAGCATCCAGTAGTCACAACTCTGAAAAGGGATTGACTCCGACGGGCTGTTGCCAAAACCAGACAAAGTTCAGGAGAGAACTATAAAACCTCCATTACAGCGAAGGACAAGTTTTACGAAGGTGCGCCCTTGACTTGGCCGTAGCTGCTGCCTGAAAGATTAAAGCATCGGAGGATAGATTTGTAGTGGCTAGGTCGAAAGCTCACTACCTACTACAAGAGATAGGCGATTCCTTGTACTTCAAATATCTTTTTAGTGAAATTCTCAGTGATACGACTGAGGAGTGGACGTAGATCTTTAAGATCGAACCTCTATAAATCTTGTGTGTTCTTTACTGTTTTATTGCTTACTGTTTGATTGTTGTGATTTGAAACCAAGCATCGAAAGTCGCTAGAGTATCTATGTGTAAGAAACCTTAAGAACAACTTCGAGCTAAACATTTTTGACAAGAACTTAAGTGCAAGATAATCATTAATGTTCCGCTGAATTCATGTGTTAGTTGTTCGCTATTCACCACGATGACTCTGATTAGGGACCAACAAGTGGTATCAGAGCCAGGTTGAAAGACCGACTACTTCTGAGTCGCTTTAAGACCAGATCTGTATTTTTTTGCTTGCACTGGTATTTTATTCTTTTGTTGCTCCAGCTCAGGAACTCTAAGCTTGTCGAGATGAATCATACTTTGCCAAAGTATACCAAGGAGAAGTTCAACTCATGGCAGAAGATGGCCACCATCCAGCTCCAGAGCATACATCCAGAGATGGTGGATGTTCTCACCAAAGGTCCTATAAGGATTATGAAGGTCAACCCCTTCGTCGGTCCAATCGCTGATGGTCAACCGAGATCTCCGCAGATGATCGAGAAGAAGTTTGATGAATATACAACGGAGGACAAAAAGAGAGCTCAGTTGGAGCACTTAGCAAAGAAGTTGATCCTTGACTCTTTGCCACCATTAATGGCAGACAAGGCATTAGATTTTGATACGGCCAAACAAATGTGGGATTATGTCTGCGAATCTTTCCAGGAGACCAACTAGATAAAATGCAACAAGCTCCAGGTAGCTGTTGATAAGTATGAATCTTTCTGTATGCATGCAGGAGAAACTATCCAAGCTATGGAAGAAATATTCAACACCATTGTCGGAGAGCTCCGGAATCTGGGCAAGACATATGATAATAGAGAGATGAATAACAAGATCATCTCAAATCTCTTCCCACGAGAGGACTGGTTCAGTAAGACGACGAGCCTAAGCAAGAAAGACCTTAGCTAAATGTCCACATTTGAGGTATTTGCTCAACTAAAAACTCATGAGTTCATTATACAGCAATCAAAGAAGAACGAAGCTGCTGTGGCTCAAACTTCATCAGCACCCACTGTAAAATCTGAGGACTTAGCATATTTTGCTAAGAAAGATGCTGGGAAATGGAAGCCAAAGAAGCCCTTTCGTACTCATGAGAGATTTGCTCCAGCTTCTCCAGCAAAGGAAGTAGTTCCACCCTCCAGCTCGCAGCCTGAAGATCTGAAGATCAGTGAGCTAGAAGAGCAAATGTGAAAGCTTCAGAAGCTAATGCTGGAAGCCAAAGCTGAGAAAGAAGCATAGGAGGCCAAGCTTACTTCATCATCCTCTCGTTCCACAGAGAGAAAGCCAAGGACATGCTCTGAATGTAATTCTCCAGATCATCTTAAGCATGAATGTCCAAGGGTAAGTCAGGAAGAAAGAGAGCGGCTCAAACAAAGGTTTGAGAGAAGAGTTGTTCGAGCGGTCACCAGAGCATTGCTGACCAAGACCGAAGTGCTAGACATTCCTGATATTAAAGAGAAGTATTATTCCTCAGAGGAAGATGAGGAGGCCATGCTGGTCCTGATGGCAGATATTATTGATGATGAGGATGCTGATGCTGAGCAGAATGCTGAGTCGACTCTAGCAGTCGATGTGAATGAGGTACAATCTACTAGCATTTCTAGTTCAACAGTCATGCATGAATCAGAGGATTCTTATCTAGATTCCGAGGATGATTATCTCACCAAGCTTTCTATTGAGTTTTCAATGATGTATGAGAAAAAAAATGCCATTGTAAGAGAGAATACCTCACTGAAACTAAAAGTTACATCTTTGATCGAGGAAGTCGAAAGACTAAGGTCTGAAAGTGAGGAGTTTTTGAAACTCAAAGCAGATTACTCTAAGCTATCTGAAAATTTTCAAATTATTGAAAAATAAAATCTAGCTTTAAAGAGTAAACCTAAAGAGGAATGTATTTGTGCTTACACATCCAACAAGGCAGTTCTTAGTGCAATTGTGAGCAAACACAAGAAACATTCTGATAAATCAGGATTGGGCCTTGGTTGTGTTGAAGCAAAATCCTCTAAGGAAACCTGAAGTAAGAATGCTGAATTTTCTAAGCAGAGAAAGATTTTATTCGTCTCTGCTGGAAAAGTCAATGCTGACAAAGGAAAGGGAAAGGTAATTGTTGAGTCGTCAACTGCTAAGCAGACAGATTGGCGTAGCAAGCATGCCTCTGCTGGATCTCAGCAGAATGCACAGAGGATGCCTGCTAGGCATACTAGTGCTAGATCTCAACAGAGGACCCATAGAGTGCCTGCTAAGCATACATCTGTTGGATCTCATCATAGTACCCAGAAGATGTCTGCTAGATCACACTCAGCAGTGCCAAGGAGGAATGTTGAGCATTATATTTCAAATGCTAGGATAGCATATCCTTCCTTCACTAAGGGCAAGCAGGTTCAATACCATGTTGTAAGACCACAGTATCCAACGTACACACCACATAGGAGGTACACCTATGTGAGGCTTGAGTCCAATCGATTTCCATTTCAAAGAACTAGGAAGGCTAAGCACACAACTCCACCTAGATCTAATTATGGAAAGCATGCTTATCCAAAGGTTGAGAAGGTTGCTATGGGTGATACCAAGAAGAAAACTTTGAAAATCACCAAGATGTGGGTTCCAAAAGGGACCATGATCCACGCTAATCCTGCAGGACCCAATGCTAAGCGAGTACCTAAACCAACGTGTTGATTGTTTTGCAGGAACAGGATCCAAGAGCTAAGTCATTAAGTATGTAAAATGAGTGGATCCTAGATAGTGGTTGTTCAGTGCACATGATGGGGGATGAAGAGTTGTTCTCAGATATTCAAAGAGTTTATGGCCCCACAGTCATGTTCGGTGACAACAACAAAGGCAGAGTGATTGGGAGAGGATGCATAGAGCGAAATGGACTAAGGATTATCAATGTTGCGCTCGTCTCCAATCTCAAACACAACCTGCTAAGCATAAGCAAGCTATGCAAAAATGGGTACACCGTTTGTTTCGTTAATACTGGTTGTTCAATTGCTGACAATGCTACAGGTAAAGTAAAGCTTAGAGGCATCCACCAGGGTGGCCTATATATTGTTGATTGGCAAAGTGGCCAGCAACATTCTTGTTTTGTAGCATTAAATAGGGAAGAAACCAATTGGCTATGGCATAAGAGGTTGACCCACCTGAATTTCAAGACCATCAACCACCTAGTCAAGCACAAGCTTGTTGAGGGACTGCTTGCTGAGACTTTCCGAAAGGAAGGTGTGTGCAAAGCTTGCCAGCAAGGGAAGCAGACCAAGGCATCTTTGAGATCAAACCCGAAAAAGGCTACTTCAGAGAGAATCCTAGAGCTCTTGCACATGGATTTATTTGGCCCAGTCAGTCCAGCCACTCTAAGTAAAAAGGTTTATACACTTGTGGTTGTTGATGATTTTTCCAGGTATACATGGGTTCGTTTGCTGAGAACCAAAGACGAAGTCAAGCTCATCCTTCCAGAACTAATCCTTAAGGAGCTGAATAGCAAAGAAGTTACCATGAAGATGATTAGATCTGATAACGGAACTGAATTTTGTAATGGGATTTTGATGGATTTTTGCGCCGAAGCTGGTATCGGGCATGAGAAATCCACTGCTAGGACCCCCCAGCAGAATGGTCTAGCAGAGAGAAGGAACAGGACCTTGAAGGAAGCAGTGCGGTCAATGCTAGCCGATTCCGGTCTAAGTGGAAAGTATTGGGGCGAAGCAGTCATGACAGCTTGCTATACACAGAATAGGAGCGCAATCAATGGCAGATTCAATAAGACTCCCTATGAAGTGTACAATGGTCGTAAGCTTTCTATTACTCATCTTCGTGTTTTTGGTTCGACATGTTATATTCATAACAATGGGAAGTCGAAGCTTAACACTTTTTCGCCTAAGTCTGATGAAGGTGTGTTCCTGGGATATGGACACCCATCTTACAAAGGCTATAGAGTGTTAAACAAGATGACTCAAGTTGTGGAAATAACATGCAATGTTATTTTTGATGAGTCTACCTTAGTGCGCAGAGTTATAAGAGAGAAAGAGGATAGCAATCATGAGGCTAATAATGTCCATGGTCAATCGATCTTGAAGTCTTTCGAAAATATGAAGATTGACCCGACTAAGTCTATGAGTGATTGTAATCCAACCCAGACGCACTCAGCAGGTGACCAAACTACCGACCAGGCTAATGATGCTAATGATCATGCTGAGGCCACCAACCAAATTTATCTTAATGATAATTTGGATATTCTGGGATTGCTTGAAGAAGAAGATGAAGAAATCCCAGAACCAGCAGGAGACACCGAAGGAGGTTTAGGCGTTGCTGAAGATGCTACCAAAGAAGATGTTGAGCACTAGGATGCTGAAGTTCCCGCTGCTGACAATCCAGCTGTTGAGAATCCGATTGCTGAGATTCCTGGTGCTGATGTTCCAAATGCTGAGGTACCAGATGTTGAACCCCAGGTGATTGCTGAGGAGAATGTTATAGCAGACACCAATCAAGCAGGCGATACGAGTGCTGAAACCTCAGCACCCAGCAATCCGAAGCCAAGATGGCTACGAGATCACCCCCTAGATGTTGTGATTGATGACATCACTGATCCAGTCAGGACGAGACAAGGCAATGCTATGTTAGTATGTTATATATCGCATGAAGAGCCAACCACATTGAAGATGCTCTACAATCCTCAGATTGGGTGAATGCTATGCAAGAGGAGCTTGCTGAATTCACGCGCAATCATGTTTGTGATTTAGTGCATAGACCCGAACATCAAAGCGTTATTGGAACCAAGTGGATTCTCAAGAACATGAAAGATGAGTCAGGACATGTCGTTCGAAATAAAGCTCGTCTAGTAGCAAAAGGCTATAGGAAATGCGAAGGAATTGATTACGATGAGACGTTTGCTCCAATAGCTCGACTGGAAGCAATAAGGTTATCCCTTGCATATGCTGCACATCATGAGTTCTCTGTGATGCAGATGGACGTGAAGAGTGCCTTTCTGAATGGTGAGCTCAAGGAAGAGGTGTACGTTGAGCAACCACCAGGCTTCGACAAGGAAACCAAGTTTATAGGCTAAGGAAAGCCTTATATGGTTTGAAGCAGGCACCGAGAGCATGGTATGGAACATTGTCAAAGTTTTTGCTAGAAAATGGTTTCAAGAAATGGAAAATCGATCAGACTCTCTTTCGCATCAAGAACGAAGGAAGTATCTTACATGTGCAGATATATGTCGATGACATTATCTTTGGCTCTAAGAATCAAATCTATGTGATAAGTTTTCAGAGATGATGCAAAGTAACTTCGAAATGAGTATGATGGGAAAGATGTCCTACTTTCTCGGATTGCAAGTCCAGCAATCAAGTGATGGAATCTTCATTCACCAGAGGAAGTACACTCGCAATCTGATTGCTAAGTATTGTCCTGAAAAGACGAAAAGCTTAAGGATTCCAATAAGCACAAGCTGCCAGATAACCCTTGATGAAGGAGGAGAACCTGTGAATCCTACATTATATAGAGTTATCATCGGATCTTTACTTTACTTAACAGCTAGCAAACCAGACATTTCATATTTTGTCGGTGTATGCGTGACATATCAAGCAAATCCGAAGAAGTCACATTTGGATGTTGCTAAGAGGATTATCCGATACCTCAAGTGTACCGAGGGTCTAGGAATTTGGTACCCAAGGTCCGATAGGCTAGCACTCAGAAGTTATTCCGATTCAGACTTTAGAGGGTGCAAGATTGATCAGAAGAGTACTAGTGGCACATGCCAATTCCTTGGAAATATGCTAATCAGTTGGTTTAGCAAGAAGCAGCACTATGTGGCTACGTCTACAACCGAAGCTGAATATGTAGGAGCCCCAAGTTTTTGTGCGCAAGTATTGTGGATTCGGCAGCAATTGCTAGATTATGACATTCCTTCTTAATGCGTGCCGATCTACTGCGACAACAATAGTGCTATGTGCATAATGAAGAACCCCGTTCATCATTCAAGGACGAAGCATATAGATATCCGACATCACTTCATCAGAGATCATCAAGAGAAGAAGGATATCGATGTCCAATATATATGCACTGAAGATTAGCTAGTAGATATCTTCACGAAGCCACTTGCTGAGGCTCGATTCAAAGAGTTATGTCTAAAGTTAGGCCTCATGGAGCTAGAAGATGTTGTGGATGAATGAGTTTTTATTCTCACTCTTTTTGGATTTCTTGGATTTTCGGAAAAGATGGAGATAAACGTATCCTAGCTTACGTTTTATGTTGCTGAGATATTGTTGCCAAGTAATTGGATGCTGAGTCTTAGCTCTCAGCAGATCCTAAGTGATTTTTTCGCAACAAGTGCAATTTCTAAGGAGTATAATATTATAGCAAGTGGTTCAAACGTCTGCTAGAGGTTGAATGTTGAGTCCAAGCTCTCAGCATTTCATCGGAATGCTATGCTATAGTTCTCTAGCAAGTGGTACAGACGGTTGCTAAGAAATGTTTGCTGAGTCTAAGCTCTCAGCAGACAATATGAGAATGCTATGATATTTCAAGTAGTGTCAGCAATCGACACATTGGATGCTAGATTCTTGGATGCTAGAATATGTGGATGCTAGGAACCTGGATGCTGAGTCCAAGCTCTCAGCAGACTATTTGAGTGCTAAGGTTTCCAAAGCTAGCAGATTGTTGAGTCCAAGCTCTCAGCAATCTCCGCTCTCCTAGAAGTCAAAGCGGGAAGGATTTGAATTTGAAATGATGTGTCCGACACGCTGCATTTAATGCGTGCAACTGGCTGTAACAAATCAGGAGCCGACACGTCAAAAGTACTTGAGCGTTTTAGGACGTGGGCAACCATACGAAGAGTCTCATATCTTCTTAACCGTTGATTGAATCTGAAGCGGTTCTCCCCCAACCGTCAGATCTAGCATTCAGAAGGTATATTAACCATACTTCGTTCACTTTGCAAACTTTCTGAAATCTGAATATTTGAATCCCTAGAATTTCTTAAGCATCCCAAATTCTTCCAACTTCAATTTTCTCTCAAATATTTGCTAAAGATGTCTAATCCTGAATCCTCCACCCCTTCTGAGAATCCCCCCACGTTCTACTTTAAGCCTGTTGAGGGCACGACGCTACATGAGAGGCATGCGCCAGAGTTTACCATGATAGAGACAAAAGATGATATTGAAGACGAGATACCCTATGCTCGATTGGTTACTCTTGCCATGAAAAAGGAGCAGTCTGGGCTATTGAACGCTCAGAGGTGCGCTACGCAGATCATGAAAGACAAGATTTTGTGCACACCCCTTGCCGCAGTACAGTTTCCGGAGTGGGTGATGAATACCCTGGTGAAGGCGCAGGTCGTTCAGTATCTGTTTGCTGAGCCTATGAGGTTTTGTCCTCATTTGGTTTTAGAATTTTATGCTATGGAAGTTATCGATGATGATCACAAGTCGTTTACGACCTCTATGATCGTCACTCACGTTATGGTGACCGCTGACGTCCTTGCAATGACGATTGGTCTTCGCAATTCTGGCGAACGAGTCTCCACTTACAAAGTTGTCAATAAAGAGGAGATGAAAGCAAGGTAGAAGCTATAGAAGAGACCCGAGGTCAAGGAGGACCTAAAGAACCCATGGAAAGTTGCAACCCCCACCAATCAATTCAAGGAGGACTTCAGAACCCTTGCCGATTTGGTTGTGAAGATGTTTCAATGTGATGCTGGTTCATATTCTGAGCTGTCGGCAAAGAAGCATGTCGTATTGATGGCATTAGTTGATGGCTTCAACAGAAATTGGGTGCAATTTTTCTTTAAGCGGTGGTTTGACCACGCAAAGAAGAATTTGAAGCTCAAGGAGACAGGTGTTTACATGTCCAAAGTCAACTTTGGACTGAAAATAAGTAAGTTCCTCGAAATCATCTTTCCAGAATATGAACTATATAAGGGTGAGGCTCTACTTCCGACCAACTTTATCCCCCAGATGAAGAAGCAGCCAACCCCAATAGACAAGACCCCGAAGAAAAAACATGAAGACCTCCAATCTCGGCAAACTACAGTTGGAGCAAGCCATCCCCTTATCTGCTGAGGAGATTGTTGCTCTCCGGAAGGTTGCGGAGACAGAGCAATGTTTTCAGGACCTAGCAGACATCGAAAAGCTAGGAGATATGCCCGTAGAACAAATTGAGGAGATCCTTACAAAGAAGCAAGCCAAGCAACCAGTTCAAGTTTTGGGTCAGACTGCAGTACCAATACCCAAAAGGAAGAGGAAAGAAGCCACCTCTCCTGAGAAGAAGAGGAGAACAAGAAGGAGGCTTGTCAAGACTGCTGAAAAGGAAGCCACACAGGAAAAAAAATAGGTGAGAAGGAAGCTGCTGAGAAAACCCCTGTTGCTGCTGCTCAAGAGCCGAAATATCCCCTCTCTTATAAACCTCTATCAGAGAGATTGAAAGCTTTAAGGGCGAGAAAGAGGAAGATGACGATATCTAGGCAGCCACAGGAGAAAAAGAAATTTAAGAAAGTGATGGAGGAGATCACTTTTGATGCGCGGGATCAAAATTTTGAGCAAATCAAGAAGGCTGATGATGAGCGTGATGCGAAGAAAGCTACTGATTAGCTAGCAGCCAGAGAAGCTGTTGCGTTGGTGGCACGAGCAGCTGAAGAAACCCGAAGGCTAGCAGCTGCTGCTACTAAGAAAGGGAAGGAAAAGTTGGTAGTTGAGGCTCCCATCACCACACCCGTGGTAGCAGAGGAGATAGTGCTTGAGCAGGAGGCCCTGACTGATCAGGACTTTGAGAAGTTAATGGAGTCTTGATAAAGGAGTCTGCTGACGCGCAAGGAGGAGACAACAGTTCTGAGGAGGATGTTATATTCGATGAAGGGTCGAATGCTGAGGAAAGGCCTAGCATGGAGATTCCTGCTGAGGAGAGGCCTAGCACAGAGATTCCTGCTGAGGCGAGGCCTAGCACTGATACTCCTGCTGATGCAAGGCCCGAGGGATATGTTGAACAAGATCCGGCCTTTTTAGCTTCCTATTTTTCTGAATTCGATTCTGATGGAGAATCCGACGACATTTATGACGCCCGCTTCCTGAGGAAAGCTCCAACAAGCAACAACGAGCTACTCCAAGTTCCTTTTAAAGGGTTGTCAGGGCGCCGATTCAAGTTATGAAGGGTTGCTCAATGGTGTGCACCGGTCTACCTAGTCGAGAAGGTAAATTCTGATCTTCTTACTATGGTTGTTGAGATAGAGGAGTTTGTGTTGGCCGAGGTTGAAAGAGACATTGCCAACGTTTTTTATGCTGAGTTTGATGAGACCACACCAGAAGGCAAGTTATTGGGCGAGGAGCTGATGAGATGGAAAAAATTTGATTATATGATGCACCAGCTCTGTTTCGAGGAGAGGATGCTGGTGATCACAACTAAATGTCTGAATTTTTGGAGGAAGGAAGAAAGATGGGCCAATGACTGGACAGACCAAGTGCCAGGGTCTAAATAATTTTCTGATAAATAAGTTATGGCAAGGCTACAAGCCATTCGTGCTCACAGGCTGTTCAACACATCCAAATCCTTGCCGAAGTCTACATTCGCTCTAGATGGCTACTCTGATGCCAGGATTGAGCTATCAAAGCGCAAGGCACGAGCAGCTGCTGAATACCACAGGCGCTAAGCAGAATATGAAGCTATAAAGAAGGAAAGGCTACTGGCCAGGATTGCTGCTATAGCTGCTGAGCGTGAGGTCGCAGAGCTAAGCGCTCGAGATAAAAGGTTTGTCCTGTTTCTAGAACTTGACATCCTTGACGTAGTACAAGAGGCTCAAGCAGAGGAGGCTAAAGCTGCTGAGACTGCTCAAATCATGGAGGAGGCCAAGCGAATAATAGATGAGGAGGTTCGCTACTTGGATGCCCAAGCTGAAATAGCTCAAGCCAAGAGCGCAGCCATGTTCTTAATTGCCGAGGAAACTCGCTACTCAGATGCTCAATGAGAGATTACCAAAACCATGGAGACAGCACAGCGCTTAGTCGAAGAGGAAACTCTCTACTTAGCTGCTTATGGTGATGGAGATGTTGTAATGTATGAACCTGTCACTGCTGGAAGTCGAGAACTTGTGATAGCTACAACCTCTTCATTCGATGCTACCCCAGTAAGCTCTCATGACTTCAACTCAGTTTTTCATTTTGCTGTTTAATTTGTTGTGCAAAATGCTCTATCCACCATAAATGAACGAGTGGCAATGGAGGCGGCTGAAATAAGGAGGGAAGTTGAAGAGGTCAGGAGCGAAGTGTTTGAGGTCCGAGCCGAAGTTGCTGAGGTCAAAGCAAATGCTTCTGAAGTGACGACCAATATGGATGTGATGAAAGATGAGGTCGTTGAGTCCCAGCAACAGATTGGGCATACTGTGAACTCCTTCTCTGCCACCTTTTTGGCTGCTATCAAAGAGGGGGAAGAGAGGAGACTTGCTGAAGCGGAGCAGAGGAAGAAGGAAGAGGAGGCAATTGCTACGGCTAAGGAAGAGCGCAGAATTGCTCTGGAAGAGCTGAAGAAGAAAGAGCTGGAGCTCAAGATCAAGATGCTAGAAATGGAAAATGAGAAGGTTGCTAAGAAGTTGGAGAGGGAAGCAGCTGAATGAGAAGCTAGCAAGGCATACGTAGAAAAATTTGTGTAGATGGCCATCGGAAAATTTGATGAGTATGACAAAATAAAGCCTGCCCCTGACTCCTGAGCTCTAATTTATTATCTTAGCAAATCTTCTGTAACATTTCTTCTTGATCTTTTCTGGTTTCACTTGTACTTGTAATGATCAATCATATATATGAAACTGGATCAGATTTAGACAATTTTTCATTGTCCACCTCTGATATTTTTCTTGTGTCTTAGTTGATATACACTTTTTGTCTATTCAACGAGAAAAATGCATGTGGATGCTGATTTTTATATCTTGTGATTGGTTGGTAAAATGTTTGCTTAATTATTTGGGTGCTAGATTCTCGCATATTCTGAAGTAGCATTTTTACTTGTGTTTAATTGAGAAATATTTCCCAGCACTATGTGAGGGGGAGTTTTATTAAAACCAATCCTTGCTAAGATTTAAGTTGGTTAAATTATGAGATAGTTTGCTAGACTTAAACACCTGTAAACTCAGAAATTTTTCCTTCTTAAATTCAGCAATTAGCTAGTAGGCATTGATCGCACCAAAAAGGGGGAAATTGTTGGGAATTATGTTGTAATTCTCCCTTAAATCAAATTGTAAAAGGTTTTATTGAATCAAAGCCTTAGTAGTTTGGTCGATCATTGCTGAAGTATAGCATAGTCTAGCAACTCTCGTGTAATGTCCTGTTTAGGAAAAATATCGAGTTGTAATAGATTAGATTGCAAGAAGTATTCTCAGCATATGGTAGCTTCTAGAGAAGTAAGCAGACAAGGATGACTGCTAGAAAAAGAAAGTAGTCATATGCTAAGAAGAATGATTCCTAAGGTGGTAGAAATCATATGCTGGAAGAAGAGACTGCTAGAAGCATTCGCGTAGAAGTCAGCAATATAGATCTAGAAAAATGCTGAAGGTGTTAGCATTCACTACTTATTCAGGAGATTGCTAGAGGGTATAACAATCAGAAGCCAAGATATCAAGTGGTAGCAGAATGCTGAATGGTCAGCATTCGCTTAGCAGATTGCTAGAAGAGCTCAGCAACCAAAAGACTTAGCAGATTGCTAAGTAGAGCTTATCAATCAAGAGGCGTAGCAGAGTATTTCCAGCATTCTCCGGTAGAATGCTAAGCAAGGAAATACTTTGTAACGACTTGCTAAAGACGCCCGTTCTGACAGAAGGTACAACAAAGGACGAAAGCCTTACCCGAAGTAGGTAAAAAGAAACTTAATGACGCCAGAAAGGAAGAAAAAGCAAGTAACCATTTTTTACGGAGAAGACCGTTGTGTCTAACGGGTCTGGAGATTCAAAGTTTGAATCTCCATATATAAAAGAGAAGTCCAATAGAGAGAGACACTACTACTGCTCATACTCGCACATTCAAACACTTGAACAACCGAAAAGCGAACAGAGATTTCGTTGACAAAAGCGAACAAAGCAAAAGAGAGAGTAGTCAGTTGAGAGCCCTCTTAAAGAGAAGTATTCAAAGCTCTCAACAACCATAGTGTCCCCCATTGAATATCTGATACTATCTTGAAGAGATTCCTTGACTTTGTTCAAGAATCCTATCATTGGGATACCTTCAATCCTAGGAAGCATCCAACAGTCACATCTCTGACAAGGGATTGACTCCGACGGGCTGTTGCCAAAACCAGACAGAGTTCAAGAGTGAACTATAAAACCTCCATTACAGCGAAGGACAAGTTTTACGAAGGTGCGCCCTTGACTTGGCCGTAGTTGCTGCCTGAAAGATTGAAGCATCGGAGGATAGCTTTGTAGTGGCTAGGTCGAAAGCTCACTACCTGCTACAAGAGATACGCGATTCATTGTACTTCAAATATCTTTTTTGTGAAATTTTCAGTGATACGACTTAGGAGTGGACGTAGATCTTTAAGATCGAACCACTATAAATCTTGTGTGTTCTTTACTGTTTTATTGCTTGCTGTTTGATTGTTGTGATTGGAAAACTAGCATCGAAAGTTTCTAGAGTATCTTTGTGTAAGAAACCTTAAGAACAACTCCGAGCTAAATATTTTTTACAAGAACTTAAGTGCAAGATAATCATTAATCTTCCGCAGCATTCGTATGTTAGTTGTTTTCTATTCACCACGACGACTCTGATCAGGGACCAACAGCACAGACTGTTGAGATGCTAGCCGTATGCTAATAGTCAGCATACAACCATCAACAATCAAGAGAAACATTGGAGTCATAAATCAGAAGGATCCCAATCACAAGGAAACCTGACGAATCAGAGAATAGAACAATCACCAGACACAGAGGAGGTTTCAGATCTAAACAAAAAGATCCGTTCTGATAGAGATGACTACAAATAGAAGCTACGCCAATCAGAGACTCGGAGTTTTGAAGAGTCTCTGTCCACTGCAGAAAAAGGAAGAGCGTAGATAGGCGAGCAACGCCTTTGAGTCTAACGGATTAGATTCAAACAGTTGTTTGAACCTTCACCTATAAATAGATGTCATCCTGATTTGATTCAGAGGTTCACGAATTTCTACTTACAGAGATAACAAGAGAAGATCTAATCACTCTCTACATTACGCGAACTCATCCGAGCTAGTACTTGATTGAAGCTTTCCCACAAGCTATCAAATCTGAAGCTCAAGACCTGCGAAGTTAAGCTTCCAAAGTTATTTTGGGATTCTTTCTACTCTGGAATGAATCCAGCAGTCACGATTGCTCTACAACTGTGATTCTTACAGGTACCGCCAACACAAGAATAGGTTCTGGGAAGAACTATAAAACTCCCAACAGTCGATGTCGAAGGAGAAGTGGGGTTTGTCCTCACTCTACGGAGCAACAAAGGTTGAAGATTGAAGATCAAGGTGCTTGAAGATGCGCACTGACCAGACGAAGGAGCTTCTCAATGTTAGAGATCAGACCTGACCATGTACTCAATCTTTTAGTGAATTTTAAGACAGAGGACTGATATTGGTCCTCAAATATCAGAGTCGTCGTGCTTAAGTGTAAACACAAAATGCAGCGGAATGATTAAACGTCACTTACACTTATATTTGTTTAAGCAGTATTTAAGCTCAAGATATGTTATATGATTCTTTTCAGATATACGCTAGCAACTCTGTTGCTAGGTTTTAAATCAATTTTGAACAGTTAATAATAAAACAGTATTCGATCCAAATAGATCTACGTCAACTCCTTAGCCGAAACGCTAAGATATCCACTAGAAAAGTATACGAAAGTACAAGGAATCGCCAAACACTTGTAGTAGGCGGCGAACTTTCAGACCGGCCACAACAAAGCTATCCTCCGATGATTCGTACTTTTCCAAACACAGCTACGGCCAAGTCAAGGGCAGAACCTTCGTGTAACTTGTCCTTCGCTATCAGTGAGGTTTTTATAGTTTCCCTCAAAACTGTTCAGGGATGCGGCTAGAAGCCCGTCGGAGTCAATCCTTTTTAGGAATGACTGTTGGATCTTCCTAGGATGGAAGTTATCCCAATGATTGAAGATTCTCAAACTGAAGTTAAGGAATCTCTTAAAGAGAAGTGTCAGATATTCAATGAAAGACACTTCTTGTTTGTTGATAACTTTAAATACTTCTTTTATCACGAGCTCTAAACTGACTACTTTTCGCTTGTTCGCTTTGTCAAAGGAATCTCTCACTTGAATGTTTGTGAATGTCGGTTGATTGAAGCAGTAGTAGTAGTAGTAGTCGATTCTCACTTTTGGACCTGCCTTTTATAGATGGAGATTCAAATCTTGAATCTCTATATCCGTTAGACACAATGGCTCCTTTGTCCGAGAGTGATTTGACTTGATCAGTCCCTTTTGGCATTGATTTGTACTTTCCGAACTACTTCGGGAAAGTCTCGTCCTTTCTGTGTACTTTTGTCAGAACGACAGTATGGCTTCAGCCTTTGACACTCTTACTCTGCTAATGTTCCTTAGCGATCTGCTATCGTGTCTTTGGCTGCTGAAAGCTTCCGCTGACACTCGATCCTTTGACGTCTGTTGTGCTAGCATCTTTCAAGGTTTGCTGAATGTTAGCAAATGCTAAAGTCTTAGCATTATGCTAGCGTATGATTTCTAGCAAACGCCGTCCTTCGATATCTGCTAGGAAATCTTCTAGCAGACTAATCTATTACAACTCAATTTATGACCTATACAGGACTTTACAAGATATGCTAGACTATCTAGAATTCAGCAAATGATCGACCAAATGCTAAGGTTTGATTCAACAAAACCTTTTTACAAACAAATCCTAAGGGAGATTTTAGGAATAATTTCCCAACAACTGAAGAGTGGATGTAGAACAGTTGTTCGAACCATTATAAATCCTTGTGCTTCTTTTACTGCTTTTATTCGTTATTGTGTAGCTGTGCATATTTGAAACTCAACGCATCAAGTGTTGTAGTATAAACTGCAAATTAACTTAACGAATATTCGAGACTAAACACATTTGATAAACACTTGCTAAGTCGAGACCTTAGTAAGATAAGTGCAAGATCGTATTAATACTTCCACTTCATATAAAACACTCTGATTGGGACCAACAAGTGTTATCATAGCGGTTGGTCTTTACAGACTAGCTGCTTCTGAGTCGCTTAGGACCAGATTCACATTTTCCTTGCATATTTGTGTTTCTGTGTTTTGCTCAGGTTCAAAGCAATGGCGAACAATGTGAAGTTTGAAAAGTTCACTCCAGAATACTACTCTACCTGGAAAAAGAGGTCGTTGATCACGCTGATGAACATCCGTCCAGAAATGAAGAAAATGATCGAAAAAGGACCAATCAAAATCCAAAAGGTAAAGACCAGGGTCGGAGAAGACGTAGCAAGACCAGACCTAAGGGTGGACAAGCCATTTGAAGAATGGACTCCAGAAGAACGAGTTCGTGGCCAACTGGATTAAGTAGCCATGGATTTAATATTAGGTGCTTTGTCACCTACTCTAATGGTAGAAGCGTTGGAGTACGAGAATACCAAAGAAATGTGGGATTTTCTTGGCACTGGTTGTACGGAAACGGCTTAAATGAAGAGAAATAAGCTTCAACAATGGGTAGACAGGTATGAATCTTTGAGTAGATTCCAGGTGAAACCATCAAGGACATGGAGGCCAAATTCAACACCATTGTAGCTGAGTTAAAGAAGCTGGGAAGAACTTATGAGCTTCCCGACATGAACTTAAAGATTCTCTAAAGACTACCAAAGGTGGACTGGTTTGTCAAAGTGACCAGTTTGAAGAAGAAAGATTTGTTAGCAATCAGTACTAAAGAGGTGTTTGGTCAACTTAAGCCGCACGAATGGGATATCACGTAGATCAACAAAAACGAAGTTGTTCGTGCTGTAGTAACCATTTAAGAACCAGTCAAGGATGTTGCATTCTTTGTGAAAAGAGATGGATAGAAGTGGAAGACTAAGAAGCCATTTCATTCAGATCAACCAGCTCAATCCAGCTCAACGAAGGAGATTCCTTCCACCAATGGATCTCAAGTCAAAGAAGCAGAATGCTCGGTCAGTGAACTGGATGAATAGATGAAAAAACTACAAAAGCTGTTGCTGAAAGCCAAAGGAAAGAAGGAAGACTTTCAGCAAAGTCAACCAGCAGACAACAGAAATGTCAAGAAAGCGCCAAGAACATGCTACGAATGTAATTCCCCCGATCACCTGAAGTTCGAATGTCCTCGAGTAGATCCAGAGGAAAGGGAAAGATTGAGGAAGTTGTTCAAAAGACGAGCATCATAGGCTTTCACTAAGGCTTTACTGGCAAGGACAGAACTACCAGACATCCCTGATTATGACGACGAAAATTATTCATCAGAGGATAAAGAGGATGTTATTATAGTGTTCATGGCTAATATTAATGAAGTAGCTGTCGTAGGAAACCAGGTAACAAACTCTATTATGTGAGCTGCCTCTACTTCTGATAATATGCATGATACTGCTGATTCATATTACTCGGAATCAGATGAGATAACTGTAGAATCTTTGCTGAAAGAATTTTCATAAGTTCATTTATTAAAAGATATTTTAGTAAAAGAAAATTCCTCTCTGAAATCTCAGCTTTCTACCTTGACCAGTGAGATTGAGAAATCTAGGTCAGCAGATGAGGAACTTATAAAATTAAAAACAGAATTCTTCTCCTTGAATGAAAATTTTAGTATTTTAAAACAGGACAATAAAACTTTGAAATGCAAAAACTCCGTGCAAACTACATGTCAATGTAAATTTTCAAAAAGCACGAGAGACTTGCATGAAATTCTAAGTGTCCAAATAAGTTCGAAAAACATTGCTGGAATAGGATTTGATGAAGAAACATCATGTGATGCTGAATCAAGTAAGACAAAGAAAATTATCTTTGTCCCAGCAACTGGGAAGATTCAGCAATCTGATAGGAAAGATAAGAGGGGAAATTCTAAGTCAATTGCTCAGCAGAAATGTTGGCAAACTAGCATCCCTCAACTGACTACTCAGCAAAGACTAAACTATTTGTCTACAGAGAAAAGGCCAGCAATGTCAGGGTATGTAACCCAGCAGACCATTCCATCTGCTAGGAAGATTCATACTAATCCTAGCAAGGCTGAGCAATCTGCTGAGATTGCAAGGAAGTCAGCACACACTCCAAGTAGAAGGAACACCTACTCGAGGCCAGAGTCTAAATCAAAACAATTTCAAAAGACAGTGATGGCTCGACACACCACTACACATTCCAATGTTGATCCAAGATATTACTCCAATAGAAACAGAAGGGTATTAAAACGTTATGACAGGAAAAATGTCAAAATCATGAAGGTCTAGATTCCCAAATGAATGATCCAGAGAACTAATCCTGTAGGACCCGTAATTGATCGGGTACTGAAAATGTAACTTCTTTGTTTTGCAGGAACAGGGTCTAGGCAGAAGAACTTCAAGAAAGCTTAAAGAATGAATCCTAGACAATGGATGCTTAGGTCACATGACAGGATATGAAGAGATCTTCACAGAACTCCACAAGATCAGAGGACCTTCAGTCTCATTTGGTGACAACTCAAAGGCTAGAGTAATCGAAAGATGGTGCATCGAGCATAATGGAATGCGAATAATCAACGTGGCCCTGGTCGATAGTCTCAAGCACAATCTACTGAGCATCAGCCAGCTAAGTGAAAATGGATATATTGTTTCTTTCTTTGATACAGGTTGTGAGATTTTTGATAGGACCACTGGAGATGTAAAGCTTAGAGGAATCAACAAAGGAGGACTTTATGTTGATGATTGGGAAAGTGGTCAGCAAGCATATTCCAGGTATTTGGCCCGGTGACTCCACCCACTGTAGGTAATAAACAATATACCTTGGTCGTTATTGATGACTATTCCAGGTACACATGGGTGAGACTACTTAAATGCAAGGACGAGGTGAAGATCGTCCTATCGGAGCTGATACTTCGAGTACAGAAAGACAAAGAGCTCACGGTGAAAAGGATAAGATCCGACAATGGTACAGAATTCTGTAACGGAGCATTAATGGACTTCTGCACCGACCCTGGGATAGGACATGAAAGGTCCACTGCAAGAACACCTCAGCAGAACGGATTTGCAGAAAGAAGAAACATGACTCTCAAAGAGGCTGTAAGAACAATGCTTGTGGATACAGATTTGAGTCAAAGATATTGGGGAGAAGCTGCAATGAATGTTTGCTACATGCAGAACAAAGTGAATTAAATCTTCGCTTCAACGAGACTCCCTACAAAATATATAATGGTCGTAAGCCTTCTTTAGCTCATCTTCGTGCTTTTGGTTCACCATGTTATATCCATAATAATGGAAGGTCGAAGTTAAGTACTTTTTTCTACCAAAGCTGATGAAGGAGTGTTCCTAGGATATGGACATCCATCTCACAAGGGATATAGAGTGCTTAACAAGACAACCAAGCTTGTGGAAATAACATGCAATGTTATTTTTGATGAAGCTACTTTAGTGCGCAGAACCATGAGAAGTCAAAGAGATGAGACTCATGAAACCAATGATGTCAATGGACCTTCGGGCTCGAATACTTCTGAAGCAGAACCAATTGATCCGACTAGGTTAATGAGTGAGTCATCATCTCTACTGCAGATCTTGACTGATCTGCCAACAGTCAAGATGGCCTGTGATGCAAATGGTAATGTTGAGGCTAACCTAAATTCTCTCAAAGAGCTTACATGTCAAAGGGGAACCCAAGGAGAGGAAGTCAATCAGCGAGATGGAGATATTGCTGAGAATCCCCAAAATCGCGAGAGAATTACTGAAGATAACAAGGAAGAGAATGCTGGAAATAGGAGTACTACATCAGCAAACCTGAATCAAGCAGATGATATGCCAGAAGACCGTCATTCAGCATAACACACTCCAAAAAGTGTAGCAGACACCTTGGAAAATCTACAGCTTGTTGATGTACCAGTCTCAAAAGAACCTATCGGAATGTCTAGAAGTCAAGCCAATCCAGTAGAAGAACTACAAAGACCAAAGTGGCTGCTCAGAGATCATCCCACTGAAGCGATCTTAGGAGATCTTACAGATCCAATCCGAACCAAACACAACGCCATGCTAGCCTTCTTCATATCACAGGAAGAGCCTACCAGAGTAGCAGACGCACTTAAATTAGCTGATTGGATCAACGTTATGCAGGAGGAATTATCAGAGTTCACCAAGAATCACGTATGGGATCTCGTTAATCGGCCGACAGATCAATCATTGATAGGAAACAAATGGGTATTCAAGTATAATTGAGACGAAAAATGGACTCATCATTCGCAACAAAGCCAGACTCTTTGTTAAAGGATATGCACAGTGCGAAAGAATAGACTTTGACAAAACATTTGCTCTGGTGGCTCGACTAGAAGCAATCAGGTTATTTCTAGCATATGTTGCCCATCATGGTTTTATTGTCTTTTAAATGGACCTCAAGAGCGCATTCCTGAATGGTGAATTAAATGAGGAAGTCCACGTGGAGCAACCTCCAGGGTTTGAGCGTGGAAAAAGGTGTACAGATTAAGGTAAGCTCTCTATGGTCTGAAATAAGCCCCAAGAGCTTGGTATGAGACGCTATCACAGTTTTTGCTGAAGAATGGATTCAGAAAGGGAAGATAGATAGGACGTTATTCTTGATCAAAGAAGCTGAAGACATTTTGCTCGTTCAAATCTATGTGGATGACATCATATTTGGATCAAGAAATCTAACTCTCTGTGAGATGTTTGGTCGACTTATGCAAACTAACTTCCAGATGAGTATGATGGGAAAAATGTAATATTTTCTAGGTCTGCAAGTTCAGCAATCCAGTGATGGGATCTTCATCCACCAGAAGAAGTACACCAAGGATCTCATCAGCAAGTTCTGCCTGGAGAACACGAAGAAACTACGGATTCCCATGAGCACGGTGATAAGCTCATAATTATACTCATTGATCTATATTATTCTCCATTGTTTCAAGTACATTTTTTTATGTTTTTACTTATTTCTGTGCATGAGTCTACTTTAGAGGGTGTTATGCCTTTGATGGGTAAAATTTGGAGGTTTTAGGCCAAATTCATTGGAAACTCGTACCAAAGGCAGATGATAATCAAAGGAACAGTCACGAATTCTTCCACACATGGAATCCAAGCTAATAGATCATGGAAAGGGAAAAATCTATGAATTAGCTTTCCAACGCAACTGGAATCGGGTCAATCGGAGTTCGCGAGCAAAAGTTATGGCCAAAACCGTGAGACTGCGCAGAAGGGGATCGACGCGTGCATTCCTATCGATCGACAGTCTGCCTGTCGATCGACACGGAGGCCCGAAAAGGCTGTTTTAGGCCTGTTTTGGCAGTTTTTGCTATTTTTACCCAATACTCAAATTAGGTCTTTTTCCGCCTCTATAAATATGAACTCTTAGGCACGAATTTGAGACTTCCTTTATGCATTATTACACTTAGAATAATTGAGCTTTGGAGTTTTTACAAGACATTCAAGGTTCCTCTTTATTTATAAGTTCTTTAATAATATGTTTGCTTTAATTCTAGTCATGTTTTGTGGCTAGAACCCTAAACAGGTTCTAGGGTTATGATTTCTTTTCTGATGCATGTTTAATTGATATCAACTCTTGAAACATGGTTTAATTCTCTGATTTAATTTTATAATCTAGATTAAAAGAAGGACCGAGAGGTGAATTGAGATTTAGGTTTAAAGTTAATAATTGATGGATCGAGAGATGAAAATTATTAACAGGAAGAGAGAATTAATTGTGTTTGTTTTCTTTCTCAAAAGGAAGAAACCTACATAGGAATAATTAGATAATTATGAGATTGATTAATTTGGTGTTCTTGAGACTGAGAGGAGATAGTCACTAATTAATAATCTAGGATTAAATTGTTTGACCAAGGAATTAAATCCGCAAAAATCTATGTTTTCCCCATTTCTGAGTTGATTGATAGTTGTATGTTGATGATTAGATAATATACTCTAGGATCTGTGCTTTCTTTATTGTCTTCAAAAACCCTTTATTTTATCGCATTGTCATCTTTAATTTACAAAACAAAACCCCTTTTCCAATTTCCTCAAACTTCTATGTCCTAGAAATTATAGCTAGTACTTTGGATTTTTCATTGCACAATCCCTGTGGGATCGACCACCTACGGGTGTAAAAATTTATTTTCTTAACCGCTAAACTGCAGTTATCAAATTGGCCCCGTTCCCGGGGACTTGTCAGATCTATCTAATTATTAGTTTATTTTTAGTTCTAATGGATTGAGGCTGTATTTTATTTTAAATTTGATTTTATTGGTTTTGCTGTATTTAATTTCGTATTTAGTTTGTTTATTTTGGTTTTTGGTGTTTGATTTTCATGTTTGTTCCTGTTCAGTTTTTTCTGGTTTTCAGCCTCTGTCTCGACCGACAGAATCTCTGTCGACCGAATTAGGCACAGAAAACACCTGTGTCGATCGACAGCCTCTCTGTCCATCGACACAGTGTCTGATTTCCTATTTTTCTTTGTTTTTGGTTGCAGGTTATGAACACAAGGGCCCAGGGCAAGCCACTCAAGATTTTTGACCCAGAAATCGAGGCCACCATCAGAAAAAGGAAAGGAAAAGCCAAACAAACCATTGACACCATCATGGATGAGATGCCACCTTTGGAGGATCCCGACACACAACTCATCACTCAAGAGAGTGCCACCTTACTTGTCCAAGAAGTCACTCAGATGAAAGACATCATCAAGCAACTCATGGCTGAAAGGGAAGCTGACATGCACGAGGCCGAAAGAAGAAAGAGAGAATGGCGCCGCACAGATGACTCCGATGATGAGGACCCCAACGCGATGGCCAAGAAGTACAGACCACAGCCCAGGAATGAGGGATTTGTTATTAGTATCACCGCCAATAACTTCGAACTCAAGACTGGCTTGATTCCGATGGTTCAGCAGAACCAATTTGGGGGCGAGCAGTGGAGGATCCGTACACCCACCTCAGGATGTTCGTGGAGGTGTGTGATACCATCAAGAAAGGAGGAGTCACCCAGGATGTGATCCGTATGCGCTTGTTTCCCATCTCACTTTGGGATCAGGCTAGGATTTGGTTTACAGCCTTGGACTGCAGCAACATTCGTACATGGGCCGATCTCAGAGCCGAGTTCCTCTCCTCCTTCTTCCCACCTTCAGTCATCATTCAAAATAAGATGGAGATCTTGCAGTTCCACCAGAGGATGGATGAGACTCTCTTTGAGGCATGGACCAGGTTCGATGAGCTACTGAAGAGTTGCCCGGGCCATGGAGTTGTTACTGAGGAGCAGGCCCACATCTTCTATAGAGGATTGACTATGGAGAGCCAGAAGTCGGTGGACTATGCAGCCGGTGGATCATTGATGAGCAAGACACCAGAAAAGGCCCTGAAGCTGTTCAAGAAGATGGCCCTGCATGATCAACAATGGGGGAATCCAAGGATGCCACAGATCCGAGCTGTTGAGGCAAAGGAGGATGATGCATTGAAGAAAGAGGTTGAGAAGCTAAAGGGGAAGTTGAAAAACTAACTACTTCTGCTTTTGTTTCATCTGCACAGGTTGACCCTATCACCGACGTGAACTACATGAATCGTGGTGGCTACCAGAATCAGTACCGGCAAGGGGGATACCAACACTACCATCCTAAACCTCACCCAGGCTTCTCCTACTCTCATCCCGACGCTGCCGAGCAGCTCCCTCCTGATTTGATGTGCAGAATGGCGAGATTGTGGAGAAAAAGAAGGAGAGCCTTGACGAGGTGCTCAAGAACTTAATCAAAGCCTCAGATTACAGAATGGGGAAAATCGAGAAAGAAGTGGAAGGAGTTAATACCAAGGTGGATCTACTCGGAAAGCACGCCAAGATCATTGAAACTCAAGTGAGCCAAATTGCTACCACTATCGGGATGCAACATACTCCAGGAAAGCTTCCCAGCACCACCGAGGCAAATCCCAAGAACCAGAAAGATTGCAAAGCCGTGAAGCTGAGGTCCGGAAAGAGCTACAAAGGTCCGAGCATGCCCCAAAGCAAGTTTGGGGGGAGAAAAGAAGCAGATCCAGCAGAGCCAACCTCTGTTTCGATTGACAGGATTCCTGTCGATCGACACAGAGACCCAGAAGAGGCAATCGACACAGATTCAGAGGAGGAGATCGACAGAACTGCAGAGGGTGTGTCGATCGACACACCCCCTGTCAATCGATAGGCAGTCCAGAATCAAGGCCAGTCGACACAGCAACATTCCTTCACTTCCAAGGCTGCCAAGACACCTCTGATGTCGTTTCCTCAGAGATTCGCCAAGCAGAAGGAGGATTCCAAGTTCTCACGCTTTTTCGAGAACTTGAAGAAGGTAAGTTTTAATCTTCCACTAATTGAAGCTCTTTCTAAAATTCCAGGTTACATGAAATATCTCCGGAAGCTGATGAGCGAGAAGAAACACTTTGTGGAGAATGCAACCGTGAAGCTTCATGATTAGTGCAGCATGGTCCTACAAAAGAAACTTCCAGTCAAGAGAAGTGATCCAGGCAGTTTCACCATCCCAGTTGAGATCGGTTGTTCAAGTTCGAGAAGGTGCTGGGTGACACTGGTTCCAGTATCGACCTGATGCCCTTCTCTATCTTCCAGCGCCTCAAGATTGGAGAGTTGAGGCCGACCACTATCACCTTGCAGATGGCAGACCGATCTGTGTCTCGCCCCAAAGGTATAATCGAAGATGTACTTATTCGTGTAGGTCATCTTATCTTTCCTGCAGATTTTGTGGTCCTCGACATGAAGGAATATGGGAACACACCCCTCATCTTGGGAAGGGAATTCCTAGATACTAGTGTTGCTCTGATTGATTGCCGTGGTGGAGAGATCACGCTTCGAGCAAATGAGGAAAGGATCACATTCAAGCTCTACACAAGCCGGCAACAATCCAAATGCTTCAGAATCACATCCAGAGAGGAAATAGATGAGGAAAAAGAAGAAGAAGAAGCAAGTGAGGAGTTCAAAGAAGACCAAGCCGCTCAAAGATGGGAGCGAGGGAACGAGTTGGCAAAATTGTCAATTACACCATCTCTTCCCGAGCTCACTGTTGTCATCCAAGATCGGCGGGTCTATATGGTGGATTCTCATGGTAGGCGAGTGTGAACTAGCCCACCATGGTTCTGAAAAGAGGTATCGTCGAGCTACGACATTAACTAAAGCACTTGTTGGGAGGTAACCCAACTTTTACATGCTTTCTTTTCAAATTCCCGTTGTTTTTTTATAATTTTTGTTTTTATTTTCGTTGATGTGTTTAACTTTAAGTTCAAATTTCTGTTTTGCATTTATTATTAGCTATTTAAAAAAATAGGAGGAATGCCTCTATTTCGATCGACAGGATACCTGTCGATCGTCACAGAGGGTTTAGCACGGAGAACTCTTAGATCGACAGCCACAGAAGTCGACAGAAGGCTCTGTATCGATTGACAGGCCCCTGTCGATCGACATAGAGTGCTAGCAGCCCCAAACCTCCGTTGCGACAAGCTGATTCCTCGGGTGGATAAATAGGTCGATTTCTGAGATCGACAGTCAGGTACCGTTCTTCTTCTTGTCTGATTTTCAAACTTCTTCTTACTCTCCGAGTTTAAAATAAGTTTGGGGGGATGTGGACAAGAAGTTGAACCTTTATCCCTTATCTTTATTCGCTTTCCTGTTTTATTTGTTTTACTTGCTTTATTTGGTTTGTTTAAATTTTTGCAAATAAAAAAATATATAGATATTATGTGAGGAAAATCTTTAAGTAATTAAACCCTCTAGCATTATATGCAATGTTTGGAATTGATCTTTGATTAGTTGAGTTGATTTCGATTGTGGTTGATTTGCCCATGAATGTAGAATACCGCATGATAGGGTCTAATTGAAACTTACACTTGCATGATGTTTGAGTGGATTGAAATTGACTAAGGAAGAAAATTTGAACCCAAGTGAGTTTTTGAGCCTTTATTTGTTCATGAGAGATTCGCATGTATGTTTTCGTGTCTCTAGAACTTACTTTTGTTCTGTTTTGAGACTGCATAGTGTGCACAAGGATAGATTATGATCTTAGGCCATCTTTGTTAGCCAAATTATCCTAAACACTGTCCCTTGTTATATTTTATCCCTGGATTAGCCCCTTTGAGCCTGTTACTTTTTCTTTCTTGGTCTATGAGTTAAGAAAAACATGTAGTTCTATTTTGTCTATGAGATAGTGCTATGAAAAAGGTGAATTGTATCCTGTCTATAGGATTTGGGGTGAAATAAGGATAATCGTTATAAGTGGATGGGAAAATTTTAGATTGGTGAACAAAAGAAGGTTGGGCTCTAGAAAAAAAAAGTTGTGTCCTTATAAGCTCAAATCATTAAATAAAATTTTTAAGAGCATAAAAGGACTAGAAAAAAATGAGCCTTGATTTGCGTCAAAATTTTTAGGAGAATGGTGGATGATGAGAAGATAGTGGTTGGATTTGTTGAGAGTAGCTAACTCAATTGGTTTAGTCACTTGGCCACATTTCCCTACCTTTCACAAAAAGCCTACGTTACAACCTAATCAAAGTCCTTTTTTATTCTTGAATTGTGTGCACAAATGAGCAGTGGAGATTTTAGAACACTTGCAAGCCTATGGTAGAAATTTCTTCATACATGTTGTGAGTGCTTTCATTTGAAACCCAAACACTTGAGTGATTGAGCGATACATTTTTCTGTGAGTCTTCCGAAGTTGATGAATATCTTATCTCTTTCAATTTCTTGTGTGATGTGGATTGATGAACATTGATTGTGATGAATCTTATGAGGCATTGCACTTTCAACTGCTTGAGATTTCTTTCTTCTTTTCTTCGATTGAGGACAATCTAATATTCAAGTTTGGGGGGGTTTGATAAGCTCATAATTATACTCACTTATCTATATTTTTCTCCATTGTTTCAAGAACATTTTGTTATGTTTTTACTTATTTCTATGCATGAGTCTACTTTAGGGGGTGTTATGCCTTTGATGGGTAATTTTCGCAGGTTTTAGGCCAAATTCATTGGAAACTCGTACCGAAGGCAGATGATGTTCAAAGGAACAGTCACTAATTCTTCCACACGTGTAATCCAAGCTAATGGAGTATGGAAAGAGAAAAATCTTTGAATTAGCTTTCCAACACAACTAGAATCGGGTCAATCGGAGTTTGGGAGCAAAAGTTATGGCCAAAACCGTGAGACTGCGCAGAAGGGGATCGACGCGTGCATTCCTGTCGATCGACAGGATTTGTGTCTATCGAAACAGAGGTCCAACTTGAATTCGACTGGATGGTTGTGTCAATCGACAGCCTGCCTGTCCATCGACACGGAGGCCCGAAAAGGCTGTTTTGGGCCTATTTTGGCAGTTTTTGCTATTTTTACCCAATACTCAAATTAGGTCTTTTCCCCCCTCTATAAATATGAACTCTTAGGCACGAATTTGAGACTTCCTTTATGCATTATTACACTTAGAATAATTGAGCTTTGGAGTTTTTACAAGACATTCAAGGTTCCTCTTTATTTGTAAGTTCTTTAATAATATGTTTGCTTTAATTCTAGTCATGTTTTGTGGCTAGAACCCTACACAGGTTCTAGGGTTATGATTTCTTTTCTGATGCATGTTTAATTGATATCAACTCTTGAAGCATGGTTTAATTCTCTGATTTAATTTTATAATCTAGATTAAAAGAAGGACTGAGAGGTGAATTGAGATCTAGGTTTAAAGTTAATAATTGATGGATCGAGAGATGAAAATTATTAACAGGAAGAGAGAATTAATTGTGTTTGTTTTCTGTCTCAGAAGGAAGAAACCTACATAGGAATAATTAGATAATTATGAGATTGATTAATTTGGTGTTCTTGAGACCGAGAGGAGATAGTCACTAATTAATAATCTAGGATTAAATTTTCTGACCAAGGAATTAAATCCACAAAAATCTATGTTTTCCCCATTGCTGAGTTGATTGATATTTGCATGTTGATGATTAGATAATCTGCCCTAGGATCTGTGCTTTCTTTATTGTCTTCGAAAACCCTTTATTTTATCGCATTGTCATCTTTAATTTACAAAACAAAACCCCTTTTCCAATTTCCTCAAACTTCTATGTCCTAGAAATTATAGCTAGTACTTTGGATTTTTCGTTGCACAGTCCCTGTGGGATCGACCACCTACGGGTGTAAAAATTTATTTGCTTAACCGCTAAACTGCAGTTATCACACGACTTGTCAAATATCAATAGACGAAGAAGGCGAGTCTGTGGATCCCACAACATATAGAGGAATAATTTGCTCTCTTCTATATCTGACGGCCAGTAGACCAGACATTTCGTATGATGTAGGTGTATGTGCTAGATATCAAGGAAATCCAAAGAAATCGCACTTGGAGTATGCACGAAAGATTGTCAGATATTTGAAAGGAACAGAATCATTAGGAATTTGGTATCCCAGAGCAGATGATCTCACACTCGTAGGATACTTAAACTCGGACTTCAGAGGAAGCCGAATTGATTGGAAAAGTACGAGTGGGACATGCCAATTCCTTGGTCACAAGCTGATAAGCTGGTTCAGCAAGAAGCAACATCCACAACAAAAATAGAGTATGTAGCTGCAGCAAGCTGTTGTACGCAAGTGTTGTGGATCAAGCAACAACTTCAGGACTATAAAGTCAGCACTGGTTGCGTTCCTATATACTGCAACAACAACAGTGCGATATGTATCACAAAGAATCCAGTACATCATTCAAGGACAAAGCACATTGATATCAGACATCACTTCATTCGAGACCATGTTGAGAAAAAAGATATCTCAGTGGATTACATCAGAACAGAAGATCAGCTAGCAGATATATTCACCAAACCTCTAGCAGAAAACTGATTTAAGGAGCTTTGTCTCAAGCTCGGTCTATTGGAATTAGGTGAGGTTACGGAAGAATGAGTCCTAGCTCTCATTCTGTACTTGGATTTCTCAAGTATTAGAATTCTATAGCTGTTTCGATTTCCTAGAGACGATGTGGAATAAGAGTGTGTCCAAGCTCACACTTCAAGAAAATACTAAAATATCAAAAAATGGTTGCTGAGTCCCAGCTCTCAACAATCTAGATATTCAAATTTGAAGAATATTGATTTTAGCAGATTAAATCAGGAGATTGCTGAGTCCCAGCTCTCAACAGAAGCAAAGGACTGCTGAATTAATATATGCTGAATCAATTTTGGGAAATTGATAAAATAAGGGAATAAATATCGGGATACTCAACCGACGTATCAATTAAGATCATCATCAATGACAAAGTTGCGATAGATATTCACTATAATTACCGAAGATTTTGTTCAAGGCTCGAGACGATTCAATTCTGAAAATGGTGGCCACGTGGAAAGTCATTGCAAAATCGTCAGTTCCCAAGGCAAACGAAGTGATTGGTTGAACAATTCTCTAGGAGGGGTTACGCCTATTTAACCTCAAAAACCTAGATCTACCATATGCCCTTCATTCCCTTCTCTTGAAACCCTGTTGCTCGAAGAAGCCAGAAATTTCGTCCTTTACGATTTCACCAAAATACCTTCAAAATGGGTTCGAGAAACGTGACTTGGAAGTCTCCAAATTGAGAGAAAGAATCATAATCTTCATAGAGATCATATCTAAGAAGATTCTCTCAATTCTCGGTTCACCCTTGACGATGAGTTTTTTTATAGTAGAACCGAAAGGAGATAGGAGATCCAATTCATCAGGCCATGACAACTATATCATTGGAGAGATATAAGCTTGTCAGGTGGGTCTGAGGATGAATATTCCTTAGTCACAAGGAATGGGAAAGCTCTCTTGGTGCAAGTCAAATAAGGCATCCAAAGGACCCATTCAATTTCTTCCCATCTCTTCTTCCAGGATCAAGATTGAGAAATAAAGAAGAAGAAGAGATGGAGGAAAGGCTTTCAGAAGGAGTAGATACAACACGAATCATCTACTCAGCATCTGAAGAGCAAAGAAAAGCTCGCGAGTGGTGCTGGTGATACTCACCATACAAAGTGTATGGATGCTAGTATGACACTCGGAGCTACAAGTTTTGAAGTATGCGGACAAAGGGCACTGATTTGAGCAGATGGTGAGATCTGCTAGCATCAGACATCCTATAAATGGTAGCTAAATAGTTCGCTGGAAGAAGAAGAGTTATCCACTAAGTAGAAAAGGAGATGATAAATTGATTGTGGATATCTCTCAGCCAACAAGACATTGTTGTGCTAGTGGGGTGACTTGCAGCAATGAGCTCGGGGAAAAGACCCAAAAGGAGAAGATCTAGCAAGGCGTTATTTGGATCAGTCTGAAGATAAATTGATCATTGTAAACTTGTAGTATTATACTTTGTGAAGTGTAACTCTTGTAAATCAATTATATCAATAAAATGCTCGTTTTGATGACAATACTTTGTTGTCTCAAACAATATAACTGCCTAAATCGAAATGCTAGATCATTACACTCCTTGTGTATATAGAATCCTATAAAAAAAACCATATGATTTTCCTAGAAAAAGAGTGAAAAACTTAAAGGAAAATCAGAAGATAGGAATTTCTTAAAGGTCTCCCCAACTGTGGTCGGAAGCAGAGTGCTTGATAACTGAAATGGAGAACTTGTTCAAGCAAACTACTCTCTGCTGAGTGCTGAGTCCAAGCTCTCAACAGATTCCGGACACTTACTGAGTTTGAGCTCTCAGTAAAAGACTCTTAAACTTAGAAGGATTCAAGGAATCTAAAAATTCTAGAAGCACTGTTGAATCCAAGCTTTCAGCAGATATCCGGTGAATGCTAAGTCCAAGCTCTCAGCAAGTTGAAATGAATTGCTATTCGGCGATACAAACAAAACCAGACAAAATTTACTGAGTCCAAGCTCTCAGTAAAGAGACTCTTTTCTCCAATAAGGATCAAAATGTTAAAAGAGTTTGTGTTGTCTACTGAGTCCAAGCTCTCAGTGGAACCCCCAAAGACTGCTGAGTCTAAGCTCTCAACAGATATCTGTAGATAGCTGAGGATAAAATCTGGATATATCCTTGCTAACTGCTGAGTTCAAGCTCTCAGCAAATAATTAGCGTCTATGGAATAAGAGGACCTTGAAGATCAAGTCAATTGCTGAGGACAAAATGTCAGCAAACAAATTCAGAAGGTCTGAGGAATGCTAGATCAAAGTAGAATCAAGGAGTTAAATGATGAGACCAAGCTCTCAGCAAATTATGTGATCTACAGTATTCGAAATAAAAGGGTATTTCTGATAATTGAATGTTGAGTCCAAGCTCTCAGCATAGGCCCTTTATATTGCTGGATATGCTACTCTCAGCAGATGTATTTCTGCATGTTGACCATCAAACAAGGGATAGATAATCATTTCAAATCTCTCGAAAGGCGGGATTATCTATTGACGGAGGAGCTAGAGAGTTCACATTGATTGGAAAGGTAACTCTAGCTCAGGCGGTGACGAATAATCAGAAGACACGTCAGCCATGAACAAGTTTCCAACTTCGTGGGACATAAGGCGATCCGTCACCAACTGCCCAACCATCGATTCATCCAGATCAGAGGAAGAAATCCAACCGCTCATAGCAAAGCTAGTTACATGGGATTGTATAAAGGAAGTTTAGTTTAGAAATTCTAAACCCTAACACTCCCATTACCTCTGATTTTGGAACTTCTTCTACTCGACACTTTTTGAGTTTTCAGAAGAAACATCAATGGCAAAATCTTCCAACCACACTAGTCCCCCTACTAAATCATCCGGACGACCCATCATGCCCACAGAGCCTGATCAATTTCTACCAACGTTCACCGGAATCTACAAGACAGAGGACATTGTTGAGTCACTTTCATACTATCGCCTAGTTGCCATAAGCCATGGAAAGGAGCCCGGTAAACTGACCTACGAGCAAAAGAGGGCGGCTTAAGTCCAGAAGGATAAGATACTCTACTAACCACTGTTCCGGAAGCACTGGTGTGACATTATCATAGGTAAAATTGACCGCGAGAATTTGTTGAAGTATCTATTTGTGGAAACCAAGAATTTTCGTTTGCATATAGTTGCAGAGTTCTTTGCTCGAGCAGTAGTTGATGAAGATGAAGAGTTCTTCAGCACAAGCATTTTGGGCACAAAAATTGTTGTGAGCCCAGAAGTTTTGGATAAAAAGTATGGACTGCGAGGAGATGAAGAAGATGTAACCAACTACAAAGTTAACGACGAAGCCAAAATGCAGAAGAGATTGCTAAGGTGGAAAGAGGAAACCTTGAAAGAACCTTGGAAGATAGCAGCACCCTGAGGTCATTGGCAGAACCTATGAAGAGCCTTGCACAGGTTGTTAAAAGGATGTTAGTAGGCAAGGTTGGTTCACTCTCTGAACTAAGTGCTAAGAATTTTGCTATTATGATGGTGATTGAAGATCAAATCCAAGGAAATTGGGCGAAGTTCATCTACATCAAGTGGCTAGCGCATGTGTACAAGAACAAGAATGTGAAAACGGATCATACGTTCACCCAGGATGTGGGTTTCGGACTAAAGATCAGTCACTTTCTGGAGGGAATCATACCAGAAGGAAGACGCTATCGTGGTGAGGATTTGATATACTCCGATTACATACCACCAACTAGGAAAAAGCAACCACCGAAGAATTACAAGGAGCCCTTGATACCAAAGGGAAACAACAATGTCAATCCTGATGATCTGTGCTCCGATGAAGAAGATCCCTACTAGGGACATGCTGTCAAGCCTACTGCAGTTCCACATACCGCCGAAGAAGTTGAAGAAAAAAGGAGAAAAGCAGATCAAGATGCCCCGTTCACTGAACTCGAACATCTAGTTGACATCACTCCGCTGGAAACCTGTCAACCCCCTGAGCCAACCGTTGTGAAGAAGATACGCTCACAAAGAAGTCCTCAGCAGAGGAGGAGAAAGCCAGCAGGTGATGAGGAACAAGCCAAGAAGAAGGGGAAGCACGACCGATTTCAGGGATCAACCATGAGAATAACAGTGCCAGAGGTAGACACTTCTCTACCAATTCCCGATGTCATTCAGGAAAATGAGGCAGAAACCACTGAGACCACCGCGAAAGATCCAAAATGAAGGCTTGAATTTCCTGATGAAGAGGAGTCGTGGAAGAAGAGGCGACAACAAAAAGTGATTAAAAGGGCACGCGAACAAAAGGATTTTGACAAGTTCAAGCTGCAGATGACTCTTGAGCAGAGGGCTGCTGATTATGAGAAGGTCATGACCAGCTACGCCGAGCGCAATGCCAAGATTCAAGATGGAGAAAGACCTGATCGCATCACTCGAAGAGACGCCGAGAAGACACAAGCCGCGAAAGGAAAATGCAAGGTTACGTTTACTGATGAAATGTTTGAAAACCCAGATGCTATATCAGCTACCGATCTTGAAAGAAGGCAATTGAAAGAAGCCGTAAAGGAATCAATAAGGTAGCAGACTCCTACCGATTTGATACCGTGACTGATCAGCCTGCCACCACTCAAGGGGGAAGCGTAAGTGTTGAAGCAAATACTAAAAGAATTTTGTCACAGACTGCTGCGCAAGGTGGAAGCAGTTCTGTTGTTGAAAGAGAAAGTGAAGTGGAACAACTGGCTGCGCAAGGAGGAAGCCAGGTTGTTACAATCATAGCAGAAGCCGATCTGGTGAATGAGACAACCCAGATCCCGATTGCTGATCAAGAAGACAAGGTCGCAGGGAAGGAGAATGTTGACCTTAAGGTTAAGGAAGATGAGGGTACTAAGCAACCCGAGGTAGCTATGCAAGAAGGCGTTCAGCATATCATCACTACAGCAGAAGGATTAAATGCCAGTGAACCCATTGCTGAAGAGATGCAAACACCATAACAAGTTAATACCTCTGTAGATGCTGAAGCCCTAGTTCGAGCAAGGAACGAGCAGTATCTACGTGCATTAGGAGTAGATCCATCTACACTTCAAGAGTGGAATTCTGACGCGGATACTACGAATGTGCTCAAAAGTACCATTGAGTCCATCTAGCAACGACGCATTCCAATTCCTAGCTCTCCAGAAGTGTCAGGTATATCATTCAGTGATATCCCTAGTTCTGAAGATGAAGGAGAATGCAGGAACTACAGGAACTGCCACGAATGGTGAATCTGCATTTAGAGCAGAAACTCTCCGAGTGCCCATGGAAGGACTACCCGACAGGAACTTCAAAGTCAAAAAGATTGCAAAGTGGTGTCCTTCTGTCACAGTGAGAGATGAGAAGAACGATGATCTCATCTAATGGGAAAAAAAATTTGTATCTTTATTGAAGCTCAAATTGCTGTCGAAGTCAAGAACTCATATCCTACAGAATTACTAGGCGAATCTTCCGATCTTGAATGGCTAAGAACATAAATCTTGAGATGGCGATTCTTTGATTATGATACTCATGAATGGCATTATGAGGAACATGCGATTATGATGACCAGGATGGATTTCAACTATTGGAGGAGTGAAAAAGAACGGGCTGACGACTGGACGGATCAGACATCCAAACGACAGTATACGGAGAAGCAGGTTGCTGCCAGGCTGCAAAAGAACAAAGCACACAGAACGATCACTGGAGATCGCTCTATGCCACCATCCGAGTATGCTGCTGAAGACTCTCCATCATTCACTCAGGAATTCAAATCTCCTGCCACAAGAAGACAGATGGGCGCATCTGAGGAACTGAAAAGGAAGATAGCAGAAGAACAAGCCGCAACAAAGAGAGAAGAGGATAGGAAGAAAATGTTGGAGTTCAAGGAAAAGTTCCTTACTCAACTGGCCAACAAGCCTTCCAGTATGCAAAGCCTTAGGCCTCCTTCTCCCTCCACTGATATAGAAGAAGAAAGAAGGGAGAATGCACCGGCCCCCATAGCTCATGCCGACCAACTATCCACTTCATCTCAAGCATTGGCTACCGCTATCCCCATGTCTACTACCGAGAATCAAATAGTGTTATCTGAGGAACCCCAAATTATGACGATTGAGCCCTTGAGCTCCAGTATTTATCAAAGGGACCTCCAGCAATTGGTACCGATTGTGCGCACTGAGGTTACAAATCAGTGTCTGAGGCAAAAGATAAAATGCTTGCTACCCAGCAATACAACTTTGAGACCTTCTCCACCGAGATTTTTGTTGCGATCAAAGAGGGGGAAAAGAAGAGGTTAGCAGAGGAAGAAGAGAGACGAAAGGAGCAAGAAGACAGATTTCGTTGCCTTGAAGCTCGAATTCAACTGGAAGAAGACTTAAGGAGACAACGTGAAGAAAAAGAGAGAGAGGAGCAAAGAAGGATCGAAGAGAAGGAGAGAATCAGAAGACAAGAAAGTGAAGCCGTAGTGGACAACTTTATGAAGATGACGATGGAAGCACTAAAGAATGTGAAGAAAACCACAGTTGGTTCCTCAAGTGCCAGAAACGCTGCTGATTCAGACTCATCAACAACCAAGAGGTAATATCTCTCTTAACCTTATGAGTCTCTTAGTTGAAAAACATTTCTTATTTCGATATTGGGCATGTGTTTCCTGTACGACAAGCATGAAATTTATCAATGGAAACTAACCCAGGTTGAAGACAACATCTCATTGTCCAACGCTGATCTAATTGAACTAGCTGAAATTACACTCTTAGTGTAATTAGCAAACTACGTGGATTGATGATGTGTGTGAAATGTTCCTGTGTGATTGCTTGATGAAATTATGCGAATATGTTGTGTGCTTATCTGATAGAGGATTCAGAAGCCATTTACCTACTGCAAAAATTTGAATAATCGAGCAATACCCTTGATACTTTGAGGGAGATTATTTAGGAACCATACTGAGTCTACGAGAGTTGAGATGCTGAGAATAGATTTGATAGGAAACTTTTGTAATCTTAGTAATCAGTTTTCCCATGATCGGTTAGAATTAAAGCTCAGAAGTGAGGCTTTGATCACACCAAAAAGGGGGAAATTGTTAGGAATATTGTTAGATATATTAAACCCCTTCTGTTGTCAATGATTTATAATTATGTTTTTGTATATTTTGGTGCATCAAAGCTCTAGCAACTCAGTATTGAGTCAAATGTAAAAGTCATGTATAAGGAATGCATACTCGAGTTGTAATAGAACTAGAAAAGAAGAAGAATCAAGAACGCCGAATGAATCAGCAGACTTGATGATTGCTGAAGAGTGCTGAAGAAGACAACAAGGCTAGCAATACGAAGGAATGCTACAAGAATGCTGAAGAAGTAACTCCAGCAGAACTCGAAGATCTTAGCACAGACTGCTGAGATGCCAGCCGTATACAAACAGCCAGCAAATGACCATCAACAATCAAGAGAAATATTGGAGTCGTAAATCAGAAAAATTCAAATCACGAGGAAACCCGACGGATCAGAGAATAGAACAATCAGCATACACAAAGGAGGTTTCAGATCTAAACAAAAAGATCCGTTCTGATAGAGACGGCTACAAATAGAAGCTATGCCAATCAGAGACGAACACTGCAGAAAAAGGAAGAACGCAGATAGGCGAGCAATGCCTTTGAGTCTAACGGATAAGATTCAAACAGTCGTTTGAACCTTCACCTATAAATAGGTGTCATCCTGATTTGATTCAGAGGTTCGTTAATTTCTACTTACAAATATAACAAGAGAAGATCTAATCACTCTCTACATTACGCGAACTCTTCTAAGCTAGTACTTGATTGAAGTTTTACCACAAGCTATCATATCTAAAGCTCGAGACCTGCGAAGTTAAGCTTCCAAGGTTATTTTGGGATTCTTTCTACTCTGGAAAGAATCTAACAGTCACGATTGCTCTGCAAGCCTGATTCTTACGGGCAACGCCAACATAAGGATAGGTTCTGGGAAGAACTATAAAACTCCCAACAATCGACGTCCACGGAGAAGGGAGCACTACAAAAAAAAACTATTTGTAGTGACAATGATCTTAGTGACATTTAAATTTTTGTGGCTAAAAATACTTTTATTGTAACAATTATGCATTTTGTCACAAAAAATACAATTTGTGACAATTTTAATAGTTGCGGGTATTTATTATCACTAAAGTTAGTGATAATAATATTTTTTTCATTAAATATATATGTATAGCAACAATAAATTCTTTCGTCACAAAACATTTAATTTGTGACAATTTTATTGGTTGCGAGTATTTATTATCACTAAAGTTAGTGACAATAATATTTTTGTCACTACACATACATCTACAACAACAATAAGTTTTCTTGTCACAAAAAATATAATTTGTGACAATTTCATAAGTTGTCAATATTTATTGTCTCTAATGTTAGTGACAATAACTTTTTTGTAACTAAAAACACTATTTTAGCTACAGCAAATTTTTTCATCACAGTTTGTTTTTAATTTTTGACAAGTTAATATGTTGTCAGTATTTACCATCACTAAAGCCAGTGACAATAATTTTATTTGTAATTAAAAAGATTTTATGGTGACAATAACCTAATTTATCACAAAAAATTATAAATTGTAACAATTTAATATATTATCACTGAATTCGACAACAATAATATTTTTTATATTGTTTTAGCTAAATTTCAAAATCTAATAAACCCCACTAGTTTATTATTAATGACTTTTACAAGCCATCAATTTGATTTTGATAACGTAATATCTCAAACTCTTAAAATTTCATAAAATTTATTTTTATACTTGCAAATTTATGAAGTTATATAAATAACAATTAAATATTGACTTTATATATTTCAGTAATTAAATTATATAAGTATTTTATTTATGTAATAAAAATTAATAAAATTTTAAATTTAATCACATTTAAATTATAATTGAAGATTATATTACTATTTAAATTCCTAATGAGTTAATTACGTAATCAAAATACTAAATAATGCATAAATTTTAAATTGTTTGCTTAAATTACAATTTTGAATTCAATATTATGTAAATTTAATCACATTTAATTTCAATATAATTCTTGCTAATCTTATAAATTAAATAACTACTACCACTTCGGCAAATTCTAAATAAAGTAAAAGTAAATATTGTGTAGTAATTTTTTTATAAAATTTCATTCTACCAATATATATTTTTTACTTTTATTTCTTAGAATTCTATGGTGTGGTAGTAGTTTTTTAATTCTTAAGATTGTCAAAAATTTAATTTATAAAGCGTGAAATAGGATTCCACAAATTCATAAAATTTAGATAGATTGTCATCATTACCTTATATATATTAATTATCCAAAATATTAACAATCAATTACTTGGTGTAGTGGATGGACACAAAGAACTTAATTAAGGGGTACAGAGTTCGAATCCTAATGGAAACATAAAATATTAATTTTTTCTATAACTATGTGCAGGGTCCTGATTACTCTTGGTGCAGTGCGGAGCGGTGGCGGCTCGGTGGTCCTAATTACTATTGGTGTAGTGCGGTTGGCTGCGGCTAGTGGTAGCAGGCTAGTTGTGGTTGGTCGATAGCTTAAGGCGGTAGCTTGGTGGTTGCGGGCTTGGTGTGGTTCGTGCATTGTGGTTGGTAGATGGCTTAATGCATTGGTCGCGGCTCAGTGGTGGCTAGGCCGACGGTTAGGTGCGGACCGTGAGGTGTAGATGGGTTTAGATGACTTGGTCAACGGGCTAGGCGTATTAGTGACGATAAATTACGCTTTACTAGGTTTTAAATTTTTGTGATAATTACTGTTGTGGCTAAAACTTGTTTATTTAGCTATAACACATAAGTGTGACTATATCACGATATTTTAGTGACGAAAAATTATGTTACTAATTAATAAAATTTTGTGATAATTAGTTTAGTGGCTAAAACATGTTTATTTAGTGACAACACATATGTGTAGCTATATCATGATAATTTAGCGATGATTATAGTTTGTAACTAATTAATAGTGAATTAGTGATGAAACTTGGTGTCACAATAAAATAGAGCAGTAGTGATAACTATCGTAGTTCATGGCTAAACCTTTTAGCCACTATTCAGTAGCCACGACATTGTGACGACACACAATATTGTCACTAAGATGCTATAGTGACAAAATTCATACTTATATGTTGACCGACATGGAGTATGTCGACTGACACAAAGGTCGGATGTCGATCAAGAAGCAATGCGGAAGAGGGGCTCGACATTTGTGTTGTATGTCGATCGACACGCTCCGTGTTGATCGACACAAATGTTGAAGAAGGGTGAATCGACACAATGCCTCCATGTCGATCGACACACCCTGTGTCGATCAACACAGAAGCCAAAGAAGGAAAAATTGCCCAGTTCGGAGATTTTTGATATTTTAGCCCATTACTTTGTTTATATGTTTTCACTCCTCTATCAATATCAGACTCATTAGGGCACGAAATCATCCCTTACAATACTGAGAATTATTCAACATTGGAGTTTATTCCAAGACATTGAAGGTTCCTTTTTATTTTGTAAGTTCATTTATGAGTGATAATATGTTTTTTTATTCCAAGTCATGATTTGTGGCTATAAACCCTAGCAGATTCTAGGGCTTTTGATAATCTTTCTGATGCATGTATGAATAAATCAACTCAATAGCATGGTTCAATTCTTGGTTTTTATTCAAATCGAATCTAGAATTAATGTAGGATCGAGAGATGAAGTTAATCTACGTTTGAAAGTTATTAATTAAAGGACCGACAGGTGAAAATTAGTAATAGGAAGAGAGAATTGAATGCAGTTATTTTCTGTCTCAAAAGAAAGAATTAAATTGTAGGATTTAATTAGATAATTATCGAGATTGACTAATTTTGTGTTCTTGAGACCGAGAGGAGATGGTCACAATTTAGTAATCTAGGGTTTAATAGTCTAACCAAGGATTTTAATCCATTTGAATTCAATTTATTCCCCATTGCCGAGTTGATAAATTTTACATGTTGATGATCTAATTATCGGCCCTGGAATCTTTATCTTTAATTATTATTTTCAAAAACCTTTACTTTTCAGTATTGTCATCTTTAATTTCAAAACCAATACTCTTATTTCAATTTTCTCAAACAACTATGTTTCAAGAACTATGGCTAGTACATAGGATGGTTTCGATATATAGTCTCTGTGGGTTCGACTACCTTAGGATGTTATAAATTTATTTGTCCACTGCACTATAATTTGTCTGCAAATTTTGCAGCGATCAAATTGAGATTTATTATTTTCTTTTGATTGAGGACAATCAAATATTCAAGTTTGGGGGATTGATGAGTTCATATTTTCACTCACATTTGGTTTGGTTAATTAGTGTTTTTCATTATGTTTTATTTTATTTCCTTTATTTTTGTTGCATGAGTCTATCTAGAGTGGTTTTATGCTTGGCATAGTAAGATTTGCAGGTATGAGGCTAAATTCATTGGAAACCCGTACCGAAAGCATTAGATGTTCAAATAAAAAATCAGAACTTCATCCACACATGGAATCTGAGCTAATGAAGCATGGAAATAGAAAGATCTTTGAATTAGCTTTCCAATGCAACTAGAATCGGGTCAATCGGAGTTTGGGAGCAAATGTTATGACCAAAACTGAGACAACGCAAATGAAGGATTTCTGGGGAAGCCTTTGTGTCGACTGACAAGCAGGGTGTCGAACGACATGCGGGACAATTTTGGAAGGAAATGCGATTTTACACGTTTTTTGGGCGAGACTTGGTTGAAATAAAAGATATACATCAACTTGGAAGCCTTGAAGACACAAAAAGGAATATACATGTAAAATAGGATATTAAGATTAAGATTTACATTAAATCTGATCTTATTCCTAATAGGATTCTGCCATGTAAAGCCTACAAGCTCTATAAATACCCATCTAGATTAGATTATTCATTGGACCTCCCTTTGGGGACTTAGTCCCACAATCTTTTCTTCTCCTTAATTTCTGTAGTATTTTAGTCTTTAGTTTTTATTTTAGTACTTTAATTTATGCACTTTAGAATTCCTCTTTTATTTTATTTTATTTATGCAATTTAGTTTTTATTTAATTATGTCTAGTTAATTTTTCTAGCAAATTCTAGGGTTTGTACAACTATTTTGGATGCATGCTTGATTAATTAATTCATTGCTGATGGTTTGTGATTCTTGTTTTTTTCATAATTCTAAATTAATTGAATGACCGAGAGGTGAAAATTGATTTAGATGTTTAGCTATTGATAGAAGAACCGAGAGGTGAATATTGATAGTGGGATTAGGAATGCATGATGCGATCTATACTGTTGGACCAAGAAGTACTAGATTGTAGGGATTTAAATTTGTTGATCGAATGAGATTGATTAATAGGTGTTCTTGAGACCGAGAGGAGATAGACACTTATTATTAATCTAGTTATTATTTGCCGGACCAAGGAAATTATAACACTTTTCTGATATCTCACCTGTTGCGTGACTATTTTTTTATTTGCATGTTATCTAGGATAGATGTTCAATCCTAGGATCTGTGTTATCATTTATTTGCTTTAAATATTAATTTTTATTTTCAAAAACCCAAAATCTGTTTTCCGATTGCTCAAACAATTTATCCAAAAACTAAATTTTAGTACATGAGTTTATTTCGTACATCATTCTCTGTCGAGTTATAAATTTATTTGGCAACTGTATTGGAATTAATCTGGTAAAAATATCAATGATCACTCCTCATCTTCACTATGATCTTCATTGAGTTCATCGTTCAAGTCAGGAATACGTTAACCCTGAATTCCACCTTAAGAACCCATATCAAAATGCATAGAAGATGCAAATCTTTGAAGTTCTTCTGCAATTGGACTGTAATTTGCATACGGTGGCGGACTGATTGAGGATACGAACGTGATGTAGGGGGATGGCTCCCGCTGAGAAGTCCCAACACCAGTGTTGATTGTAGGATTCATAATATATATATATATCGGGCTCTTAGTAAAAACTGAAAAGTCAATGCAGCTCCGCATTCTCCGTTAACAATGATGCTCTATTTCTTCCGCTTTGAGTTGAGATGTAAAATAGATATTGTACTCAACTCTAATATCTTCTGCATCAAGAATCATCTGGATGTTGCTTCTCAATGAAGCTATTGATATATTAGTCGTTGATAAGTAAATCAATCGTTCTTGCCTGCTAATATAGTGCCACGATTGATCGAAATGCCCATTATAGTGCAAAAATAGGTTGCACCAATTCTTCATTTGAAATGGTTGAAAACGGGTTGAAAGGGAGAGAGAATGACTGAATGACAAAATGATGAGAGAATTTTTTTTTTTGTTTCTGTGGTGAATGCAATTTTGCAAATGAATTGAAGTATATAAAGTAAAGAGTTACGTATATATTCTATAAATGATTTCAAAGTCTACAAAAATAAATTCATTGAATTGATTAGTTCAGTGTAGTGCAGTGAAGTGAAGTAACGTCAATTCAGCGTACGAGTAATTTGAATTTCACTGTATTTTTCAAAAAAATCTTTCATTGCCTTGCAGACATGCCTGTTAATACTATTCATTGATGGTAACAAGTCCAGCAAACACAACTTTATCAATTGAAATATAAAAAAATGGCATAATTTATTATTAAAAATGGCATTCATACAATTAAAAAAATTCCAACTTAAGGAAAAAAAAAGAAAAAAATGAATAGGTAGTCTAGGCCGGACTTATTTTTTAAATATGTCAGGTTTGGGCTATTTATAAAGTCTCTTTAGTTAAACAGGCTCAGACCCGGGTGTCAAAATAGGCATACGAAGCCTAACATGTCGATCTATTTAAATAATCATATATTATATAATTAATTAAATATATTTATTATTTAAAATTAAAAACTATATTGATAACTTAAAAATAAAAAAAATGAATAATTTATTTATCATGAAATAATAGAATAATATAAAATAATATACATATTTTATTGAAATTATATAATATATTTATAATTTTAAAAAAACCATAAATATAAGATAGCCATAAAAGGGCTTTTAATAGACTAAGAATCAGACCTATTTAAAATTTCAAGCTCGAGCCTAAAAAAACCCTATTGTAGGCAACAGGTTAGGCCAAGCCTTTTCCAATTATAGCAGGTCTTTGCCTATCGAGTCAAAGTCTAGCTAGACCCGGCCTATTTCCACTCCTACTTAGAGACTCTTATGATACAATGTTATATAAATCTAGGGATGTTAATGAAGTTATACTATCTGTTATGTGGTTGTGACTGCATGGGGATTGCATGTAAGTCTGGATCGGGTGTTTGAGTGAGGTTATCAGTGTACGTGTGTTGAGTTGAATTGTTGGAGTTGACTAAGTGTTGGAAGAGTTTCCATTCCACTTATGAAGTCTTGTTTTACATTTTGATTGGAAAAAAGGAGTTGACAGGTGGTTGTGCTTGATTGGCGATTATGCAGGGTTTGTTGAAATTAGTTATGCTCGACAGATGGAGCTGGGTTTTTCTTCTAGAAGTTTTGAAAAATGAATCGGTTGAAATAGACTTTTCGAATAATTTTTGTGTAGCTTGTATCTTCTTGTAACTCTCTCTCTCTAAAAGGATACCATAATAATATCTCACCAACCGCCGTGGATGTAGCCAATAATATATTGGTGAACCACGTACATCGTGTCTCTTGACTGTGTTTGTTTCTTGTTGATGTGTATGTGTGTCGATCGTATAACATGTGGCACCGTCTGTGGGAAGCTTGTAGTGCGTAGATGTGATCGAATGCGATTCTGAATGTAGAGGTAATTCTTGAAACCCTCATGCTTAGTCTCTGAGAATTTGTAATAGTGCAAACTTCCAATCTGCAGGTTTGCGTAGTATGAGACTATGTTGATATTCCTGATCTTGTGATCTGTCCTCTTGATATTGGTGATTTGAAGTACTTGCTATTGTTATTCTGTGTGACGCTATGATTTGAAATTTTTTCTGAGTATTTTTGCATTGAACCCGTTTGGTGAACTTAGGGTTTTCGGCGGGGGTGATTTCTTGAGTCTGTAATTAAGAAAGGCAAGTAAGACGACTGGGAGATTTCAGATTGACAAATTTTCTGGGAAAATGACATCGGGCTCTGGAAAATAAAGATCTGAGCTATCTTAACCAAGGAAGGGCTAGCGGATGCTCTCCTACCGGATGTAGATAAGGCGTTTGTGGGTGAAACAGCCGAGAAGAAGGCCAAATTGATGGACATCGCGATGAGCACTTTGTTGCTCAACCTTGATGATAAAGTTCTACGTGAAGTTTCGAGGGAGTAGAGCATGTATATGACCAAGTCGATTGCAAACCGCACATATATGAAATAGCGGCTGTATAGTTTCAAGTTTATAGATGAAAGGAGCGTACTGGATCAGCTGGATGAGTTTAATACGTCGATAGATGAACTTGAAGGTATTGGAGTGGAAATTGAGAATGAAGACATAGCCATACATCTCCTTAATGCTCTCCCAAAATCTTATTCGAGCACTCGTGATGCAATGGTGTATGGCAGGTCGGAGGGTATAACCCTTGAAGATGTTTTGGCTGCAATCAAGCAAAGGGAAATGGAGAAGCTTGCCAATGGCAATAGCCATGACCAGTTTGGAATGGGGTTGTTTGCTAAAAGAGAATATCAAGGTAAGGTTGAAAAGAAATTATTTACCAAAAATAAGCAGCATGTATATTCCAATCAAGGATCACCCTATAAGAGTGAGTTCAGGCCACCCTCGTTTGGCAACAAAGGAAAGAGTTTTGCCTCACAACCTGAGAACAAGGGAATGCCTATGAATATTGAAAGTAGGATTTGTCATTATTGCAAGAAGTCGGGCCATTTAATCAGAAATTGTGTGGTTCTTAAACAAAAGAACCAGCATAATCAAGGACCCAATGTGATCAAATATATTGAACCTATCAATGATGAAATACTAAATGTTTCCGACCCCCTACAGATGATGAGTGGATTTTAGATACTGGTTTTTCATTCCACATGTGTCATCATCAAAATTGGTTCTCTGATATTCATCTAAAGGAATGTGGGACTGTGATGTTGGGAAATAACCATGTATGCAAAATTGAAGGTATTGGTTCGGTAAGGATATTGAATCATAAAGGAGAACCTAAATTTCTAACCGATGTCAGATATATACCCCATGTCCAAAGGAACCTGATATCCTTGGGAACCCTTGAAGCTAAAGGACTCAAGTTCGTAGGTAATGAAGGGTCAATATCCATCTATAATGGAGAGACTGAAATCTTAAGAGGCAGGAGAGTGAAGAGCCTGTACTATTTAGATGCAAAGGCAGTGGTTGGTGAAGCTGAGTCTATAAAGGAAACTTCAGACCATATTTGGCATCAAATGTTAGCCCACATTAGTCATAGAGGACTGGTTGAACTTCATAAACCAGGAATCCTTCATTTGAAAGGTGATCAAGACTTCAGTGATTGCGAGGAGTGTGTTTTATCTAAAAGTAAGCGGCAGCCCTTCAAAATTACTCAGAAAAGTAGTACATAGCTGCTTGAATACATTCATGCAGACTTGTGGGTGCCATTGATGGCAGAGACAATGGGTGGAGGGAGGTATTTTCTCTCCATCATTGATGATTATTCCAGAAAGGTGTGGGTATATGTGTTAAAAAGTAAGGATCAAACCGCTGAGAAGTTTCAAGACTGGTGTGCTCAGGTAGAAAATGAAAAGGGATTAACAGTCAAATGTCTAAGAACTGACAACGGGTTGGAGTTCTTGTCTGATAAATTTGAAGCATTCTGTATAAGCAAAGGGAGCAAGAGGCATAAGACTGTCCCATACACACCCTAGCAGAATGGCACTGTAGAAAGGATGAATAGAACCCTTCTTGAAAGGGTGAGATGTATGCTAATTGGAGTTGGATTGCCTAAAAGCTTCTGGGGAGAAGTAGTCTCTACTGCTAGTTATCTAATCAACAAGTGCCCAGCCTCTGCATTGAATTTCAAATCACCTGATGAGATTTGGTATGGAAGACCACCAGATTATAACCACCTTAAAACATTCAGATGTCTTAATTATTCACATATAAGGCAAGGTAAGTTGGAGCCTAGGGCTCTCAAGTGCATTATGCTGGGATATCCTACAGGAACCAGAGGCTACAGGCTTTGGTGTATAGAGCCAAATAACCACAAGATAGTTATCAGTAGAGTTGTGGTCTTTCAAGAATATGTGCTGCCACTCAAAAAGATAAGAAGAATAAGACAGATCTAATGGTTGATGGAGAAAGTTCACAGTCTGGCTTTACACCTTAACCCATTCATGATAGCTTAAAGGATGAAGAAGGTTAAGATACTACACCAGAAACGAGCCTGCAGCAAAATGCTCCCTTAACTGACTATTGGCTTGCAAGGGATAGGGACAGGAGGGAGATCAAACAACCAAAATGGTTTAGTGAAGCGTCTTAAGTTTGAATATAGCTGAAATACTAGATGGTGATGAACCGAGAACCTATGAAGAAGCATGCAATAGTGATGAAAAGGAAAAATGGCTTAAAGCTATGGAAGATGAGATAGCTTCACTAAGAAAAAATAAAACATGATCTCTGACCAAAAGACCACTACACCACAAAAGTATTGGATGTAGATGGTTATTTAAGCGAAAGTTGGAAAAAGGTGTTGCACCTACACTTCGATACAAGGCACGACTGGTAGCTAAAGGCTACACACAACAAGAAAGCATTGATTACATTGAGGTGTTCTCCCCCGTGGTTAAACACTGCTCCATTAGACTGCTATTTGCGATCACGAACCAGTTCGATCTAGAACTTCATCAACTTGATGTTAAGACTGCATTTTTGCATGGAAATCTGGAAGAAATACTCTACGTAGACCAGCAACTTGGGTTTATAGAAGCTGGTAAAGAAGGTCTTGTATGTCAGCTGCATAAATCGATTTATGGGCATAAACAAAGCCCAAGGCAATTGAATAAGTGCTTTGAATCACACATACTAAGGATAAGGTTTGGAAGGTCTCAATTTGATAGAATAAGTGCCGACTCCTTTGAGTCAGTTGTGAGCTCTGTAATGGAACTAGGTGCTTGGGAGTTGAAATATATGGTGATGTAGTCAGGAGAGAGAGATGTTATGTGGTTGTGACTGCATGGGGATTGCATGTAAGTCTAGATCAGGTGTTTGAGTGAGATTATCAGTGTACGTGTGTGGAGTTGAATGTTGGATTTGACTAAGTGTTGGAAGAGTTTCCATCCACTTATGAAGTCGTGTTTTACATTTTGATTGGAAAAAGGGAGCTGACAGGTGGCTGCGCTTGATTGGCGATTATGCAGGGTTTGTTGAAATTAGTTGTGCTCGACAGATGGAGCCGGGTTTTTGTTCCAGAAGTTTTGAAGAATGAATCAGTTGAAATAAATTTTTCGAATAATTTTCGTGTAGCTTGTATCTTCTTGTAACTCTCTCTCTCTCTCTCTCGAAAAGGATATCATAATAATATCTCACCAACCGTCGTGGATGTAGCCAATATTGATGAACCACGTACATAGTGTCTCTTGAGTGTGTTTGTTTCTTGTTGATGTGTATGTGTGTCAATCGTATAACACTATCGAATCTCAAATCATTGGGTGGAAGATTATTTGAAAAAAAATTACTTTAATCCGAGTATTATGATATTCAGGCCAAATATGTCAAGCTAGCAAATTCATGATATACTTTTACACCCTTAAATTTTTTTATGTTGTTAAATATTTATTTCTATCATAATTGTCTAAATAATAAAAATATATAAAAAATGTTAACTTTCAAGAAAAATTAAAACTCATCACAATCTTTATTCATTAGTAATTTAAATAATCGGACTATATTATTTTGCTTTAATAAAATATTTGAAAGCATGCCAACATTTGATTAAATAATTTTCAAAAGTCTTCATCATCTATTAAAAGTTAAATTATAATAATATATCTTATAATAAAAATACTAATATATATAGATATAAATTGGATCAACTCATCAAATGCCGAACTCGATAATTAATACTTATATTACTCCTTTCCTTTCCTTCCGTCCCGTATGAGTAGTCTTATTTCCTATTTTTATTTGTCCCGTCAAGTAATCTTATTTTTTTAAAATGACAAACTTTTTAACATTCATCAATAAAATATTAATTGCATTACACTCACAAACATTAGTAACTGTGTCCGGAAGAAATAAAACTACTCATGCAGGACGGATAGAGTATTATATATTCCCAACTATTCAAATAAACATTCAAACTAATACTCCCTCCGTCTCACCTCAATTGTCTCACTTTCCTATTTCGTCCGTCCCACCTCAATTGTCTCATTACTTAAAAAGGCAACTTTTTCACACTCAACAATAAAATATTAATTTCACTCAACTTACTTTACACTCACACTCCATGATTATTGTGCTCGATCAACCCGGGACAATTCAGCGAGGAAGGAGGGAGTAACCCTAGTCCAATCATATTAACCCACTAATTGACTTAACATGGCTACTTGGTTTTAGCAATATCGAGGCATGACTTTTTGCCCTTTCTTTTCCCATCTTTTCCTACTTCTGTCAGTTCGTGTTATGTTGTAAATTCTTACTTTTGACAACAATTGACACAATGGATCCATTCACCGATGGTTTTTTTTTGGGGGGGGGGAGATAAATTCACTGAGGGGGTGTTTGGTTGGTGGGTTTCGGAATCAGGGAATGGAATGATTCCGAAACCCACCGTTTGGTTATCGGGTATCATTCCCGTGGGAATGACTTGATTCCCAAAAACTTGGGAATCCCCCATTCCCCCATAATTTGGAGGGTTTCATTCCATTCCCATTTTTATGCCTAAATTTGTTTGTTTTTTTTTAATTATTATAATTTCCTATAATATTAGTATTAAGATAATAATATTATATTAGTAATTAAAAAATATTATAGTAATAATATTATTATAAAATATTATTAATTATAATGTTATATAAATATATTATTATATAATCTTAATTATAATATAAAATATTATCATAATTATATATTATTATATTATTTAGTAATATTAGTAAAATCAAATATTATATTTATTATAATTATATATTATTATTATATTTTTTTAATATTAGCAACTATAATATAATAATTATTAATATATATAATTTAAAATTATATATTACTAATATTAATATAATTATATAATTATGATATCATTATAAAATATTATAGTAATTATGATATTATATGAAATTGTAATTAATATATAAATATATTAGTATATAATCTTCATTATAATATAAAATATTATCATAATTTTATATTATTATATTATTTACTAATATTAAAAAATAAATATAATATTATTAATTACATATTACTATTATATTTAGTAATATTAGGAAAATAAATAAATATATATAATATTTTTAATATTATATTATTAATAATATTATTATAATATTAATAAAATTATATTAATTATTTTAAAATAGTCATTTAACATTAATATAATTATAAATAAATATATAAAATTATTTTATTTTTATTATCAAATTAATTATTATTATTTGTGTATTATTTAATATTTTTCTTAATATATGAATTTAAAGAATTAAAAATGATACCAAATCCATCTTATATACCAAACATCTTTATTGGAATACTTAAACCCATACCCATTCCCTTTACTTTCAAACTCATAACCATACCCATACCCATAGTGATTCCGACACTTATACCAAACGCCCCCTGAGTTTGGGTATATTTTATGTGGAAATATTTTTTTCTACCCATTTTGATAAAACACATAGCAAAAATACCCATTTATTATAACACATATCTAAAATACCCAAAAGTACAAATTTTTACATGGGGAAGTGGGTTTTCCCAAATTTGATTCAATCATTGTTTACATGATAATGATATCATTACTTAAAATAGAATTTATAATTAAGATATTAGTTTCAGATTTTAAAAAAAATGAAAAATCATATTATCGAGCCTGACTCTGAGTCTGTTTCGGTCTTACTCGGTTCAGGGTCATGAAACCTACTCACCCGGATCAGACTCATGAAACCTACTCACCCGGATCAGACCCACTCGTATAGTGCTTCAGTCCTGAAACCGACTGGAACCGACCCGATTCCGACCGGATTTCGACCGGATACCGACCCGATTCGTACCCGGGTCGGTATCTGATCGGAATGGGGTCGGAATCGGGTCGGTTCCAATTTTTTTTTTTTTTTTTTAACATTTACCATTTTTAAGGCACTATGGTCCAATAATCCGACGTGAAAATGACATGACCATCGTATTTACATGCATTATTGTCCTATGTACATTGTGTTCCCTACTTTTTACATACAATATTGGTCAAATGAGCTCATAAAGTATACTGACATGAATAATGCATGCAAGTGAATTTTCTTTTTGACTGAATGAGTGGATGGTAATTTTGCGTACACTGCAATACAGATGAGTAAATAGCCATTTACTGTATTTGACTACTCCAATCAATTCGTGAAAATAATTGAGATTGGTTTGTCTATAAAATCCAATTCATTTGCCATAGACGAAGCATACACATTCGCAACCTTCGTGCCTTATTCTCTCCATCTTCTTGTTTTTCTTCACTTAATATTTCTCCCCTTTTGAAATGGAAAATTGGTGCACTATATATGTTCATTACAATGGGCAATTTGATGATTCATCCATCTACGTGGGTGGAGAGGAAAGGTTGGTTTACATCCCAATGACCAATCTTTCCATACAGTATCTAAGAAATAGCATCCAATCGCTTCTGGATGCCGAAAATATTCAGCTTCAGTATAATATATATTATACTGGCCAGAGTCGTAGTGGAAGAAATGTAAGATCGTTGTTGGCGACGGATGCTGATCTGCAGCGGCTTTGCTCTGTTTTTTCAGAGCCCAACGTTTATGTTATTTTCAACAATGCAATCAACATTGGTGTTGGGAGTTCTCAGCGGGAGCCATCCCCGTACAGGCCATTCATATCTTCCTTCAGTCCACCGCCGAATGCTACTTTCAGTCCATGTCCGGAGGACCTTCAAAGGTTCGATTCTTCTATGTTCTTTGATCAACCTTTCGTAGGTGGTGCAAGCGGGAGTTCACATATTCCCGACTTAAATGAGGGTGGTGGTTCAGAGGAGTCTGATGATGCTGTTAATGAGGAGGGGGCTAAAGACTCGTCTGAGTCCGAGGAGGAGGCTGAAGACTCGGCTGAGTCCGAGGATGAGAATTTCAACCAATCTTTAATGCAGTGTACGGTGGCTGAATTTTCAGCTTGGGTGCAATCTGTTGGTGGTATGAATGCTTTTGTTTCAAATCTTTTGCCTGCTCATCCTCTAGCTGAAGGTATGGAAGTCCAATTAAATAATTGGTTACTTCCAATCATTCCATTGGATACTTCAGATTCACCCGTCCTGCAAGACGTCGCAGCTATATTGGACCAGGAGTTGACGGAGGGTGCCATATTTTGGAGCAGAGATGATCTGCTCGTTGCTGTTGGTCTCTGGCATATGGAGCAGAGACTAGAATATAAAGTTGCCCGCTCTGACAGTACTCGTGTTGAGTACAAGTGCAAACGAGATGAGAGTTGTTCGTTTCATATACGTGCTACATGCAAAGCTCAATGTTGGATTGTACGCAAGTTCAAACCTATTCATAATTGTAGGATGAACCTTGCTGGAGTTGGAGCACGTAATGTTCGTTCAAAGGCCGTGGCTGCCTATTTTGCAAGGAAGATGCGTAGGCAAGGGTCACTCATCAAACCGCGTGAGATTATGGGCGAGCTGCAAACAAGTTTTGGCATCCATACGACTTATGGTTCTGCGCTGAAAGCACGGAACAGGGCCCTTTCGATGTTGTATGGTAGTGTCGAAGATTCTTTCAAGATGCTGCCGAAGTACCTCGAGGTACTTGTTCAGTATAATGCAGGGACGCTGACAGATCTTGATATTGGTCCCGATGGATGCTTTCGGCACTTGTTTGTGGCATTAGGAGTTTGTCGAAGTGCTTTTGAGTCTTCTCTGAGACAAGTTATTGTTGTCGATGGTACTCATTTGAAGGGAAGAAACAAAGGAGTTTTATTTGTTGCTGTTACCAAAGATGGTAATGAGCAGGTCTTCCCACTTGCCATCGGTGTAGGCCCGATAGAGAATGATGAGTCCTGGTTGTGGTTTATGACTCGACTCCGGATACTATCCAAAATATTCCCAGATGGACGATGTCTCCTAGTATCCCGGGAATCCCCACTCGAAGAATGTCGATGATGCCTCGGACGAGTGCGTCTACGTGACGGTGTAGAGGTCTCCGGCTGTGATCCCACACCCTCATCTGCACCCTCATCTGCACCTCTCCTAATACCCTCATCTGCACCCCGTCCCGCACCCCGTCCCCCACCCCGTCCCCCACCCCGTCCTGCACCAGACACTGGATTCTCTGGCAGTCGGAACTGTACTCCGATTGGATTGTCCATCTCCGCCGAAGTAAAATACAGCATGACCCTCTCGGCAAGAGAAGCCTCCAGGTTAGAATACACTTCAAGCTGTAAATTAAAGAAATAATAATTAGAAAAATAAGAAAGAATAATTTAGATAGACAACAATTACATACCTCATGATTCATAAAGAACTGCCGCCAATCAACCGTCTCCGGCCTCGTGAAATCCCATTTCACAAATCGAGGGAGTGCATTAGGCCTTCGCAAAATAGCGCATGCACGACCCAATGAGGGAATGGCCTCATAGGCCCACACCTACAAAAAAACATAAAAAATTACAATATTGTAGGGATAAGAATTAATTAACAAAAATTAAATTATACCTGTAACGCCCAAATGGGTCCGCCTAAATAAAAGCTCCCACCACTGATTCGATCTGCTCTGGTAGGGGCACGGTCCAAATAGTAACATAAACACTGAAAAGCGTATGCCCCCCATGGAAATGAACCCCATCTACCCAAATCCTCGACCAGAACATATACCCAAGCCTCAATCTTTCGTTTTTCAGAAAGTCCTAAAGCAAAGTTCCATGCCGCTAATATATTAGCGACCCTCAAGTACAATTCCTGATGAGTGCGTTCTATTTTCTTATCCCTAAAAATTATCAATAAATCTCTAGCACTAAGATTCTTACCACTACAAACTGTACGAAAAACCGAAGTGCTAGAAGGATCATGATCCGCACAGGGATTAAAAGCACTAGAACCAAAAACAAATCCTGTAACTAATGCAAATTCGGGCACTCCAAATTTTATAATCTGCCCATTAATACAAAACCATAGAGCATTAGGGGTTTCAGTTGAAATTTGATGTCCTAATAGTTCTACTAATGGTTGTGATGCACTAGGACCATTATTTTTCCAAGTTAATAAGTTACCAAACGGCCCATTAATAAACTGATTAAGCAACCCTTGACCCCCTATTGAATTTAATGTATCATAAATCGTTTCTAAAATAGTGACTTTGGTGTAGAAGTTCACTTTAGCATTTAGACCAAGAAAAGTGTGCCTAATCCACTGTGGCTGCACAAATCAAACACAAAATGCAACAATTATGAAATATTCAACAAAATGCAAGACAACATGTATTTTAATTTAACAAAAATCCAACAAATATTCAAAAAAACATATTCGACAATAATTCCAATAAAAAAATCAACAAACAATTCCAACGAAAATTATGCAACTCATAATGTATTCTAATTTAACAAAAATCCAACAACAATTCAAAAAATGTTATTCGTTCCAACAAAAATTCCACAAACAATTCCAACATAAATTAATTCAACACAAAACCAAATTCCATTACAAAAATTAATGCATCACAAAACCCAATTCCAATTTCATTCCCATTCCCATTCGAATTATACATCCATTCGAATTATACATCTGTTCCCATTCGAATTCCCATTCGAATTATACATCTATCTCATTCTCATTCCCATTCGAATTAACCGACAAAATCGACCGAAATTTAAACGGGTTGGTGGAATGAGATTGAGAAACTTACTTGTTGAATATTGTCGGCCATGACCCTTACAAATCGGAATCGATGGAGTCGGCTTCGTCAATGGAGGAAAGGGGGACCAGTTTGCTCGACAATAATTGTGTGGAAAGGGGAAAAATTCACGTGCAGGAATAAATATTCAAATTTTTGACCGGGTCGGAATCGGTCGGTATCGGGTCGGTTTCATGTTGTTCGATTCCGACCCGGTTCGGACACTGAAGAAACGGGTCGGGTCTGAGTCGTATCCGGGTCGGTTTCTTTATTTTTATGAAACCGACCCCTTTATAATAGAAAGAAATTGAGTCGGTCTCGGGTCCGACCCGGTTCAAACTCCAATTCGGATAAAAACATTAATTAAAAAATAATATTTTTATTTTTTTTTAATATATGTAAATGACATTTACGTCAAAAAGTGAATTAAAGATTAAATCAAAATTCATTGTTGTTTGGAAAAATAAATCTGACATGTGCAGAGTGTACTTTTGGGTATTTTTGATATGTGTTATAAGAAATGGGTATTTTTGATATGTATATTAGGCTAAATGGGTATTTTGAATTTCTCTCTCATATTTTATTGAGTTATAAAAAAACATTTCCAAAAAAAAAAGTAAAATTTTAAAAGAAATGGGCTCCAGCTGGCCAGTTGGGTCCAACCCATTTTACCAGGATCATTAGTTTGAAAATTTTTAATCCTAACTTGATATTTTGTTCGAATTATTTGAATCAATTCATGAATTTTGGACTAAATTAATATTTTTAAGAGATCCCCTAGGCCCTTTTCAGATTATTTTGTGCTTAGATGGATTAAGTGCTGATCATATAGTCTAGTCAGCCCAGAGATCTATATTTTAATTATTTTTTACAATTAAGTATATGCATATATATATATATATATATATATGATAAATAAAATAATCAATTAAGTACCACATAAGCTGCATCCAGACTGCATAAATGTTAAACTCTTTTTTCTCAATTTTAACTATAAGAGCAAATGCTTATATTAAAATAAAATCTCAAAATATATTATAAAGTTCAATACAAACAAGTTTTTCGAATAAGAAATATCATATTTTCATCCATACAATTTAATAAAGCATCAATATTTATAAAAAGGTCAAAGTAACAATGCTTTGTTCTCACTACTTTATTCAAGAAATCTAAAGGTACAAATGCTTTTCAATAATTTAATTCCCACTGTGTATACGGCGGTGGACCTCAATGATATTTAGTCTCAAAATATAAAAGTAAAAAATATATTGTAATACTTCGGTCTTAGCGCTTAAACTAGCTTACACTTAGAGGTGGCCATCCGTAGCCAGAATCGCCCGAACTAGCCTTAAATCGGCCCATTGATTCATAGTTCCAAACCGGAACCGTACTATTTTCTGGCGGACAAGTTAAGGTTATTATTTTTGGAACTATGGAACCGTCGGTTTCGAATTGGCTGAACCGGCGGTTCACCTATCTTCCTTTTTTTTGTATTTTTAAAAAAATAAAAAAAATTGTTGCATAGAGGGCTCAAATTACTACATGAGCAACACAATAATAACTCATATCCACTAAACTAGTTGATCTTTATTGATTCAAATACATAATTTAATATATTTATACGTGTTTTCTTTTTTATATATTTTCTATTAGTTTATAAATATTGAACATGTAATAAGTGATATTATATATAACATTCATTAACAAAATACAATATATTTGACATATAAAAAGATTTGCTAGACAACAAATTTAAACATAATTATAAATTTTTATTTTATTCATATGATTTAATATATCTATACATATTTTATACAAGATGATTTTTAAAAATATTGAAAATAAAAAGAATAGTCACGTTTCCATTCTCACATCGAATTGGTTGTATAGCATCTAAAGCTTTCTAAGTTAAAGAAGTTGTAGAATATTTAATTTTTAAGTTATTATTTAGAAAAATTTCTCGTATCAATAAATATAAAAATAAATGAAACTTTTTTCATTTATTTTTCTTGTTGTTTATAAGAGCAAGTTTTCTAACAAAGCTTGAAACCAAAATATTCAATAACATTCTAAAACATAACAAAGTTTTTTATGTTTATGTAACATAGTAGATGTTAGATGTGAAACTCGTTTATAGTTCTAATTTTCAATTAATTAACAATTTAATTAATTTAACTTAAAAAATTAAAAAAATATAAATAAAAGAATTTTGAACTGCCGATTCGACGGTTCCGAACCGTGAACCGAAACCGGCGGTTCAAGGTTCTGAACCGCTACAGCGGCGGGCTCGGAACTGGAACCGTGGCCACCTCTACTTATGATCATCCAATATAGTTCTATCATAAATTAAATACATTTAACTTTAGAAATTTGTTTAAGCAACTGTTAGAAAAGATGGCATGCTATAGTACTATAAATAATACATATCAAATCCTTTAAATTCTCTTTAGTTATATAATTTTATTGGTGTATAATTTCAAAACCCTTCTTGTTCGGTGAATTCGTTTATGTCACTCTTTAATCAAATTATGAAGCTTTATTTGAGTTGCACCTTGTTGCACCGACAATCACTCCTAAATCCAGTACCAGGTCTTTAAATGCCACCAACTTCAACTTGGTTCGTCCTCGAACCACACCGTATCGGAAGAGGTCTGAAATTTCAGTGGATTCGGTTCATTCATGTCACCCTACACTCATCTAATAAAAGTCTTATGTGAGCTACATATTGTATGTGCTTCTTTGCACTAGGGATCACTCCTTGTCAACACTAGCGGCTACCCTCACAAACCAACACAAGTTTTGCCAAGCATACTTTGTCTCACTTTGGTATTTCTAAAGTAAAACACGTAAAGATTTGGTGTTTTACTACAATGTGTGCTGGTAAATATAGTGCATGTATAAGTAACACACAAAATCATTTAATCTCTCCTTAGTTTTACAGGTTTATTCTTGTATAACCTTACTAAATTTGGTTTACTCATGTCCTCCTCTGCAATTAATGAGACTTGTATTGAAACACCACATTATTCATATTTCTAAATATCTGTTAGTATGTAGGCCCGTGACTTTGTGCTTGTTGGCCTTAGGTTATTCTGTTGAGAGAGTCCGTTACAATGGCCCACTCCTTTAGTTAGTTCGGGTTGTTAGTTGGTTACGGGTTTAGCTCTATTATACAAACCCTAAACCTAATCAGATTTATTCTCTATTTTTTCTTTGAAACCATGCGCCGCACATACACTATTACATTCTCTCTCTCTCAAATGCTCTCACTTCTCTCCAGCAATAATCTTTGAGTGAAACCTTGACTGCTCCGATCTTTTGTGAATTGAGTGAGATAAAGTGCGTGGGCTAGCATATGAAAATCTTCGACCTTGTGGACATGGCGAGGTTGGGTGGAGGAGGCAAGTAAGTTTGAACCAACCAGTCCCGCTGATTTTGTCGTGAGGTGAAGCTGCAACTACCATGAAGCTGTTGTATCACCGGAGAATGAAGGATTCAACGTTGCTGCTACTGGCCGCGGAAGAAGATGAACGATGTTGCTATCTCGGTCAAGATCTAATGGTTGTGAAGTCTAACAAAAGTGATCCTCCAAGATTTAACAAAAGCGAAATTGATTTGGGCCAAAGCTCCTCAGCTAGAGGTAGCTTTGGAATCAGGTAGTAATTAGGGTCATCGTAAGTGGTGGTGAAGATACTGAATTGTGGTATCAGAGCCATGGGAATCTCCACTCTCGTGCGACTCGCCACTGAAGGTTTCGCATCGTTGGCGTCCTAGAACGGGGTTGGTAAGTCGGTTGTGCGTTCACATAGGGACACTGCTCTGATATTGCCCCCTAAAACCCACTTGTTTTTCGATTTCAATAGACAGGCCAATTGGTGCCTTTTGGTTTGAGATTTTTATTTCAGTTTTTAACGTGTCAACGTGTTTTTTGTGTTTTCACTGCAAGGATCTTGTCCACAAACCCGCTCCCCCTAGTTTTCTGGCCCTAAAACCCTTTCCGCAATATTTCACCTCTTAGGGGTATATATGTTTATAGCTTTTCATATCTAGTTTTGTGCATGCACTTTAAACATTGTGATTTTTACTTAGGGTTAATGAGATTTTCCACTGCTAATTGCTTGCTGGTTGTGTTGTGCAGTCGGGTATGCTTTTGAGTCATTTTTTAAGTATTACTTCCCCTTTGCGTGTTTGGATAGGATCTGTAGCAATCTGTCTATGTGGTGTTATAAAACTCTAGCCTCTGTGGCCATCTTAGTTTTAACCTTTCATGATGTGTAGTACATTGAAGGTCTTAAAGATCTTGAAAATGCTTTTGTGTTTCTTGTAACCTTTTCTTTGATTTTCCCATCTATGTGTTACTTAAAAATGGCTTCAAGTGCTAATTTGTATGGCATGTCCCTTTTTAATGGACAAGGTGATTTCACTATCTGGAAACATAAAATTTAGTATGTGTTAATTAAACAAAAAGTTTGCAGAGTTGTTACAGAGGCATATCTTGATTCTACAGCAAATGAAAAATGTGTTGAAAGGAATGAATTAACATGCTCTATAATTTTATTGAACTTGTCTGATGGTTTTATTAGAAAGGTTGGTGTTATTGAGTCTACTAAAAATATTTCAGAAAAAATGTAGTTGTACATTGAAACTTCCCTTCCCAATAAGATGTTCTTGCTTGAAACTTTTGTTAAGCTTAATTCAAGATATTAAACTAACTAGGGATAAACATATTGATGACTATACTCCTGTTGTGCTCTTGAATGTTATTCCTGACTCCTACAACGATGTTAAGTCTGTCATTAAGTATGTAAGGGATTCCATTACTCTAGAAACTGTTGTAGAAGGTTTAAAGAGTAAAGAACTTGACTAAAACGTGGTAGGGGAATGAATAGAAATAATAATGAGATATTGCATGTTAGGGAAACGTCTATAAGCAGGTACTCTAAAAATGATTAAAAGAACGACCAAAAACCTAAAAAGAAAGGGAAAAGTATCAAAGTAATAGAAGAAACAGGTCTTAGTCTAGGACCCGAGGTAAAAAAATGTTATAATTATGGGGAAAAGGTCACTATATTCAGTAGTGTACTAAACCTAAGAGAGAGAGGACTGAAAATAGTAATAATAGTGCCAATGTTGCTCCTAGTGACGATTTAGGCGATATTACATTAGAATTTGAAAATGGTTGTATGTTTACATTGAAAAATGTTAGGCATGTGTCTAATTTATGCTACAACTAGCTCTCTTTTGCTGCTTTAGAGGATGAAGAGCTAGTGGGTAAGGGGGTGGTAGCCGCGTGAAGCACACACAATTAACACGTTAAATTTATCAATCCGGTCTCTTTTCTAATTCGCTCAAGTGGATATCATCTACTCAATTGAAGGGTATCAATAGCTAGGTTACTCAAAAGTCGTTGATTTTCATCTATCTAGGCAATAAATCGTAGACTAAGCTTTAAATGCAAACAATCAATTATTAAACAAATTGCTAACTTCTCCAATCGTGTAATTCAATCAATGGTTTAGGTAGATTGAGATAACAAATCCGACAATCTTAGAAGATAGTGAGTGTTTGTAAAGTTCAATTGTTCCGAATTAAACCAAGTTATGTTGCAAACGAATTTTAATTCCTATGAGGTTGAGCAACCGACTCTAATGTCGCTAGTCACTTGCTACGGATAACTAGCGGTAGATGACACTAAGAATTGCAAACAGCTAATCGACCGTCAATTATCGCCCTACAATCCTAGCACCGCACATGGATTGGAACTAGAATTATAAGATTATGCACTTATCACAACGATTCCGCTCGCGTGTTGGCTGCAACGTTCACGTCAACTAGCTAAAGGCTGGCTATTACCTACACCTAATAGGTAAGAAACAAGCTCAAGTGCAAATCAACCCCTCATAGGAAAGTAAACAAGCATAATCGGTTCAATCCATCACAATATCCGTTATACAACACGCACTAATAAAATTAGTTCTCCATACCTTGAGTTAAGTACAAAACAAATTGGAAATTGAAAGAATTCATTACAAAACTTCAAGGTCAACGATTGATCTTCTTCGGTTGTCTTCTTTGAATCCAATCTACCTGTGTTCCTTCTTCAATCTTCACCAAATGGATGGAACGTGGCTTGATTCCCCTTGGTTTTTGGTTGGGGAGAGGTTTGGAGATGAATCTAGGGAAAAGTATCGTGACGATTATTCTAATTTTGGCCAAAAGTTCTTCAATTAACTGATTTTCCCCCTTTTATAGGCGAGCAAGCAGGGCCTCGGATCGCCCGAGCCGAAATTGGCTCGCCCGAGCCTTCCTGGAAACCGTGGGAAGTTGGGAAACCCGTTCTGGTTCGGCCGAGCCAAAACCGCTCGACCGAGCCTGCTCTCTGTCAGCATGGCTCGGTCGAGCCTGCACTGCTCGGCCGAGCGAGCCCTTTGTCCGGCTCAGCTCGGCTGAGCCTACATCGCTCGGCCGGGCGACTCCTCCAAGCCTCCGAAACTCTCCTTTTGCTCCGCTCGGACGAACCTAACCTCCTCGGACTTCAAACTCGGACCATTTTCCCCCAAAACTCCACCAAATATGCCATATTATGCTCAAAACACGTCCTACAACATTTCAAACACGAAAACACGAAAACAAGACAAAAGAACAACGAAAGCATATGATATGAGGGTAAAATGGCCACAAACATGCACGCTCACACATCAAAAAATAGGTCATTTTACACACATATCATAATCCCCCAAACTTGAACTATTGATTGTCCTCAATCAAAACAAAGTAAAGCAATCAATAAACCTCATCAAACAACCTCATAGCTCATCATAGTCATTTTGGCATGCTCTTATCGAACGAGATTATTACCTAACTTTGTGACACGGTTAATGCTAACGACTTAAACCACTCATCAACATTGGATAAAGAAATGAAAGCACTCCCTTACGTGTTTAGGGTTTGATAAATTCACTCATTTACAAGATATCGAGCACAATTTTCATTGGCTTGAAACAATTCTCACCACTATACTACAATGAGTTGGCTCCTAAAATCAAAAAGGTCTTTGTTTTCGGTTATAATGTGGCTTACTAAAAGGTAGGTGGTTTTGGGCTAAAGTGACGAACTTCTCCATATCCCAAAACCCCCAAACTTATTCTCTTCATTCCACTTCTAACCTTGAGGCTTTTTCATCAAATAACTCTCAAAAAAAAAATTCTTTTCTTTCTTTTCTCATTTTTCTTTAGCACCATCATTTTTTCTTTCCTTTCATGGTGCCTTACTTTTTTTCTTTTTCTCTTTTCTTTTTCTAAGTACCCAAATTTTTGTTGGTACCCATTTTTCTAGGATTCAAATCAATCCTACACTCAATACTTTTATTGCCTCAACAATCACAACTCAAAGATACCAAATGATTCCCATCCCAACTCTCATCTCCGTATTCACCCTCATACACTCATTCCCCCCAGATTTTGTCCTAATAATTTCAAAGAAAATTCTCCATTTAAGCACAATCACAGGAAACAAGGGTATGAAGGGCAAAATTATGATATCAACAACCTTATACTCCCGAAGTGAAAGGAAGGACTAAGAATCGATGGCCTAAGATCATCTCTTAGTTACCAAACTCATGCCAAATAGATAGAGAATATATTCAAGTTCTAGATTTTGTGCTCTCAACTTTGCCACTCAAAACCGATCAAAGTATGACAATATCAAGGCTAAAAAATTCTCGGCTTTTGTCAAGTCCTAGGCATTAACCTCGCACAAAACTCGGCAATTCAAAAGTTCAATTCGAGCACGCCTTAACAACTAGATTATGCCTTATCATTGGTCAAAGCAAATTTTAAGCCTTACAAAGTAGATCATGATTCAAATCTCCAATTCTCGTTTGGGTTCATCATACACACACGACAAGCACACAACATCCTAATTAACAATCTACATGCCAAGAACAATTAAATTGAAACTAAATGGTAGGAGAAACGATAGAAAGCGTTACCCATCGGTAGACATGATCAAACCGCTCTCCATTCCTTATTTGCACCTACTACACATCAATACAACACCACCAGACAATTGAGCATAATAAAGCCAATAAAGCTCTCATATCCACCAAACTTACCACAAACCAATATCTCAAGAAAAATTATAACATTTATCCACTAGCACCACCATTCATACCAAACCATTAAACATATCCACACACCAAAGCCAAATAGAAAGAATTCAACTCATGCAAGCTCGCGAAATGATTCATCACAACCATTCAATAGAAGTAGAAGTAAATCAAATTCAACATCCCAAAATCCACAATCAAAACAAAAGTAGATCAATATCATATTACAACCATATCGAATGATCAATATTATTCAAATTCAACAAACTAATCTAAACTAAGGATAAAGATAGAGATAGGGATAGAAGAGTAAACCAGAGAAGAGCACCGGATACCGACCAGTCCCCCCAAACTTAGTCAAGTTAGACTAAGTTTGTAAAAAGGTAAACGGTGCTTACTCACTCCTCTTGATCCTTTAAATATTCCCCAAAACCGGCAACCGGCACATTCCCCCAAACTTAGTCAAGTTAGACTAAGCTTCAAAAATAGTTTACGGTAGGAAATCACTCCTCTCAAACTTGTAGTTTCTCCTAACAAACACAAAACCAACAAACTAAACATTTATTCAAAATCAAATCAACTAAAAGCAATTTAAACAAAAGAAAGAAAATTGGTTGGGTTGCCTCCCAACAAGCGCTTCCTTAACGTCGGTAGCTAGACGACCTTACCACATCATCCATTGTCAAAAATCTTGTGTATTTTCAAGATACCTTTCTCCCTTGTTCGGCATTTGCTTGGGAACAATTTGTCCAAGGCGATCTTTTTTTCACCCCTTCCGTCTCTCCAAGGAGGGTTGCATGTCTTGACAAACTCGACTATAAAAGGTGGTGATTCCTTCTTTGACTTGATCTCTAAGGCATCATCCAATTGAATCCAAAGTATATAAGTCTCAACTTGTCCCCCATTTGGATCAATCTTCAACTTCTCCACATCCCATTTCTTAATCAAATCATATGATTCCTTCACATTGACTTCAAGTATTACTTCCTTTTCCACCTTGTCTATCACTCGTGAAGGAAATTTAAGCACCACATCGCCACATGGACTTTCCGACATAACTTCCTCATCATGATTCTCCACTTCGTCATTTTGTACCAATGCCGGAACTTCTTTCATCACCTCAAGGGAAGGTATCACAAGAATACCATTCTTCTCACTTTCAATGTGTATCCTCTCCTCATTGGTGCTATCATCCTCTTTATCTTCTTTCCTTAATTCTTCTTCTTGCATCTCCTTTACTCTTGTATCTTGAAATCTCACTTCCTTAAGTACCATAATCGCACCCTCACATTAATCTTCCAAAATTTCCTCACAACTTCCTTCGAGACCTATTTCCTTGTCAATTGGATATTCTTTCACTCGAGGTTCCTCACTCACCTTCTTCAAGATATCGGATAGTTGCATTCTTAACTCCAAAAGCCTTCCCGTGAGTTGATCCTGTCTCCTCTTCAAAGCTTCCAGAGATGATCTCGCTTCTCTAACTCTTTCATGATCACGGCTGCCCCACTAATCACAATGAACTCTTGTCATGGATGGATTCCAAGTTTGGTTCTCATAACGTCTACATCATTTCCCCAACTTGACTTCATAATGCGATTATGTCTAATCTCTTCCATCCATGGGTAGCTACTATTCGACATTTCTTCAAATATCGTTCGAAGTGGCCTCCGTGGTCTTTGTCTCTCCAGCATTTTGGCTTTCATTTCCTCCATTTGCCTTTGTAGATTAATAAGCCTTTCCGAGTGAACTCCTCGATGATTCTCCATTTGACACCTACACAAGTCCAACCCTCTCAAAGTACCAACGAATAAATCAACTAACAACTAATCAAACAAAAGTTAGTACTCACCTACCAATTACAAGACAAACAATTCAACAAAACAAAATAGAACAATTAGCAAACAAATGTTAGTAACAATATTAACACAAGCATTTCCTCAAACACCTAGCATACCATTCCTTCAACTTTCAATAATTCCACAAGACCTACTAAAAGATTCCCCGGCAACGGCGCAAAAAACGTGGTAGCCGCATGAAACACACACAATTAACACGTTAAATTTATCAATCCGGTCTCTTTTCTAATTCGCTCAAGTGGATATCATCTACTCAATTGAAGGGTATCAATAGCTAGGTTACTCAAAAGTCGTTGATTTTCATCTATCTAGGCAATGAATCGTAAACTAAGCTTTAAATGAAAACAATCAATTATTAAACAAATTGCTAACTTCTCCAATCGTGTAATTCAATCAATGGTTTAGGTAGATTAAGATAACAAATCCGACAATCTTAGAAGATAGTGAGTGTTTGTAAACTTCAATTGTTTCGATTTAAACCAACTTATGTTGCAAACGAATTTTAATTCCTATGAGGTTGAGCAACCGACTCTAATGTCGCTAGTCACTTGCTACGGATAACTAGCGGTAGATGATACTAGGAAATGCAAACAGCTAATCGACCGTCAATTATCGCCCTACAATCCTAGCACCGCACATGGATTGGAACTAGAATTATAAGATTATGCACTTATCACGACGATTCCGTCCGCGTGTTGGCTGCAACGTTCACGTCAACTACCTAGAGGCTGGCTATTACCTACACCTAATAGGCAAGAAACAAGCTCAAGTGCAAATCAACCCCTCATAGGAAAGTAAACAAGCATAATCGGTTCAATCCATCACAATATCCGTTATACAACACTCACTAATGAAATTAGTTCTCCATACCTTGAGTTAAGTACAAAACAAATTGGAAATTGAAAGAATTCATTACAAAACTTCAAGGTCAACGATTGATCTTCTTCGGTTGTCTTCTTTGAATCCAATCTACCTCTCTTCCTTCTTCAATCTTCACCAAATGGATGTAATGTGGCTTGATTCCCCTTGATTTTGGTTGGGGAGAGGTTTGGAGATGAATCTAGGAAAAAGTATCGTGACGGTTATTCTAATTTTGGCCAAAAGTTCTTCAATTAACTAATTTTCCCCCTTTTATAGGCGAGCAAGCAGGGCCTCGGATCGCCCGAGCCGAAATTGGCTCGCCCGAGCCTTCCTGGAAACTGTGGGATGTTGGGAAACCCGTTCTAGCTCAGCCGAGCCAGAACCGCTCGATCGAGCCTGCTCTCTGTCAGCATGGCTCAGTCGAGCCTGCACTGCTTGGCCGAGCGAGCCCTCTGTCCGGCTCAGCTCGGCCGGGCAACTCCTCCCAGCCTCCGAAACTCTCCTTTCGCTCTGCTCGGATAACCTAACCTCCTCGGACTTCAAACTCGGACGATTTTCCTCCAAAACTCCCCCAAATATGCCATATTATGCTCAAAACACGTTCTACAACATTTCAAACACGAAAACAAGACAAAAGAACAACGAAAGCATATGATATGAGGGTAAAATGGCCACAAACATGCACGCTCACACATCGAAAAATAGGTCATTTTACACACATATCAGGGGGAAGGGTGTGATAAAAATAATGCAAGGTTCTCTTGTCATATTCAAAGCTGAAAAACAAAATAATCTCTATGTTTGCTATGCTGAATCTACTTTAAGTGCTAAGTCTGTAAATGATGTTCAAAATGATAAAACTAACCTATGGCACAAAATATTAGGGCACACGAGGAACAAAGGTCTTGAAACTTTGAATAAGGAATGTCTTTTTGGTGAAGATAAGGTGACAAACATGTCATTTTGTGAATTATATGTACTTGGTAAATAACATAGAGTCAAACTTCCCTCTTCCTTGTCCCCTAATGCGACTAAGTGTTTCATTGATGCTAAGATTGTATACAATTATATCAGAGTAAACAAATAAATTTATAACTCGAATGTCGAACTCAAGAGGAATTGTATATCAAAATTACTCTATGTACTAATCATGATTTCCAAATTCATTGTTTGAGTAAAATAGAAATTAGGGTTTTGGTTTTGAACTCTAAAGATAACAAAAAAGAATTTAAAGGGTTTTGAAACAAAAATTAAAGATACAGATTCCAAGGCAAACATCCAATCCATATACATGCATAAAATTATCAACTCTGCTAAGGTGGAAATCAGACTAGTTATCGCAATTCCATGTCTAACAATTATGACCTAGATTACTAACATGTGAATATCTCATATCGAACTCAAGAACACAATATTAGCCAATATCATAAACATAACAAATTCAATTCATACAATTAATTCTTCCTTTTGAGATAAAAATTAATCATATTAATTATTTCCTCCCATTGTTTATTCTTCACATCCCAGTCCTTCAAAAGACAACTACAAACCTAGGATGAATTTCATCTCTCGATCCATCATTAATCCTAGATTCATTTAATAAAATCAGATAATTAAACCTAGCAATATGAGTTGAAGAATCTAAACATGCATCTTAGACTATTTGTACAAAGCCCTAGAATCTGCTAGGGTTTCTAGCCAAGAATCATAGATAGAAATAAAGAAAGCATATTATTAAAAATCATAACTTACAAAATAAAGAGGAATTCTCAAGCTCTTGAGAAACTCCAATGTAGAATTAAATAACAAGAGTAAAGTTCCTTCTCCAAAAACTCGAAAATACATGGGTATTTATAGAGGTAGATATATATCTCAAAAGGTCTAAGACTTAGAATATTGAATCTATCCAAATCTGACATGAGTTTCCTTTTTGGACTTCCGTGTTGATCGACATATGGCATGTCGATTGACATGCACCACACATGTCGAGCTCTGCTTCGATCTCCTTCCTCGGTCAACATCAACTCTCCATGTCGATCGACACATGCCACAATGATTGACATAGATATCTTTCTCAAATTATTGAACTTGTCTTCCATGTCGGTCAACATCCCGTGTGTCGACCAAAACAACAACTTCTCCTTTTCGGCTCTTTTTTCATCACTTTACCACTTTTTAACCCAAAAACCTGCGAAATCACACCATTACAAGCATAGTAACCTCTATAATCGAATTAAGCATGGAATAAACCATAAAGTATACTTAAAACATCTAAAATAAAGGAGAAAAATATGGATAAATGAGTTCATTTACGAGCTAATTGAACCCCCCAAACTTAAATGTTTGATTATCCTCAATCAATAAAAAAGAAAGAATCAAAATCTCCTGTAGTTAAAAGTGAAATATCTCACAAGATGCTTCACATTCAAGGATAAAAAATTCAATTTACACACGCTCTTTGAAAGAGACAAAATATTCATCAATTGTGGAAGACTCACGGAAAGTGTATCACTCATCACACAGTGTTTAGAGGTTAATGTGTATTCACTCCATCATGTATGATTTACTTCTGTCATAGGCTTGCATATATTCTAATTTCTCCATAGCTTAAATGTGCACACAAGATCTAGAATCAGAAAGGACATTATTTTAGGTTGTAACGTAGGCTTTTTGTGAAAATTAGGGAAATATGGTCTAGTGACTAAAATCAATTAAGTTGATCACTCTCTATCTACATCCACCCTTCTCCTATGTTGTTGCAATTCAAACCATATTAGCTCTCTTCTTTTATTTTATTTTTTTCTATCCATTTATGCACTGATTTTTCTTTCATTTTCTTTTTCCCTTTAGGAAGAGCTTATAAGGATATAAGTATTTCTCTCTCTAGAGCTAAATTTTTCTCGTTCTATAAAACCAATCATAAAGATTTTCCCATCCACCCACAATAACATCTTTATTTCACCCAACTCTCATAGACAAGATACAATTCACCTTTATAATGGCACTCTCATAGACAAGGTATAACCATAATTTTTTCTCACTCATAGACAAGGAATGAAAAATAGGCTCAAAAGGGATTACTAGGGATAATATATCATAAGAGATAGTATTTGGGATAAATTGGCTCATAAAGATGGCCTAAAATCATTTTCTAGACGTGTGCACACTATGCAATCTTGATACAGAAACAAAGCAAGTACTAGAGAAAACATAACATGCGAATTCTCACATCAAACGAATGTAAGTCTCAAAATTGTCACACAAGGGTTCAAATTTTCTTCTACAATCAATTTCAAATCCACTCAAACAGTATGCAAGAGCAAGTTTCAATTCAATCCTATCATGCAGTATTCTACATTCATAGACAATTAACCAACCAATCTAAATCCAGACTCAACCATCAATCGATTTCAAACTCGTCGGTATGCTCAAAACTAAATAATTTTACTCACAAAATATCCATATTTTTTTGGCATAAATTTAAACAATGAAAGCTTAATAAATGAAAGGTAGAGAGTTCCAACTCTTGTCCACATCCCCCCAGACTTATTTCCAACTCAAAGAGTTGAATTAGTTTCAAAATCAAACAAGAGTAGGAAGACACCTGGCAGTTCATCTCAGATATCAACTTTTTATCCTCCTGAGGTTTTGAATCTCGCGACACTGACTTCTCAGCAATTGGCACTCTGTGTCAATCAATGTGTGCCATGTCAATTGACATGGAGCCTTCCTGTCAACCATAGCTCGGGCTGAAGATCAACCCCCATCGACCTCTCAGTGTCAATCGACACTAGGTGTGTCGATCAATATAAAGACCTCCTCAATTTTCTTAAATTTTTTTTCAACTACAAAAATAGAATTAGAACAGGACAAAATCAAAATTTAAAGGAAAAATTAAAAATAAAGCAAGATGGGTTACCTCCCAAGAAGTGCTTACTTAACGTCGTAGCTCAACGACACCTCAATCTTCATCTCCACGGAGGTCAGGCCCACACTCGGCAACCTCTAGCACCCACCATATACACTTTCCCATATCAAATGACAATAGTGAGCTCGGGAAGAGATGGTGTAATTTACAGTTTTGCCATCTCATTCCCTCACTTCTATTAGATGATAGCAGCTTCTTCTGCCTCTTTTTAAGATTTTTCCACCTCATCTTCAGATTATTCCACAGAGGTGATCCGGTTGAACTCAAATTGTTGCCGACTTTTGTTGATAATAAAAAGGTGATCTTCTCACCACTAGCTTGCAGGGTCATCTCACTGGTCCGACAGTTGATCACAATAGCACTTGTATCCAAGAACTCTTGTCCCAAAATTATGGGCATGTTGTTGTCCTCCTTTATCTCAAGCACTACAAAATCTACAGGAAATATTAGAAGACCCACATGAATGAGCACATCCTCAAGTATACCTTTGGGGTGTGATAGAGATCAATCCTCCATTTGCAGACTGATTATAGTAGGCCTCATCTCTCCGATGTTGAGGCACTTGTTGATGGAGTACGGCATCAGATTAATACTTGCTCCAGTGTTGCACAACACTCTTTGAAATTCGATCGCCCCAATCTCGACTGGAATTGAGAAGTTTCCAAGATCAGTTCTCTTAATGGGCACCTGTTTCTGAAGAAGAAGGTTGCACTGCTCATATATCTTGATAGTTGAGTTCTCCACGAACTGCGTCTTTTCACTTATCAGCTTTTAGAGATATTTCATGTACCCCGGGATTTCTATGAAGGCTTCAATCAGAGGTAGGTTAATGCTGACTATCTTCAGATTTTCCTCAAATTTTGTGAACTTGGAGTCCTCATTCTGCTTGGTAAATCGTTGGGGAAAGGGCATTGGAGGGATTTGAGCTGCATCTTCTTCGGAATTTTTGTCCTGAACCTCCTTCTATTTTGACCGACGTGCGGTCGTGTCAAGTGCTACATCTGGATGTGCATGTCGATCGATGCGGGGTGCATCAATCAACATGCGCATCTTGGTCCAAGCTCGCTGTGTCGGCTGGTCCTGCATGTTGACCTCTTCATTTTGATCGACGTCAGGTGTGTCGACTGAAACAAAGGTCTCTTCTATGGGAAAATCCTCTATCTCACCCCCAAACTCGTTATGGGCATCTCTGAACCCTTGTAGTTCATCCCATACCTCAAAGTGATTGCCTTGCACTACTCTCAATTCTTCGGGTTCACTTATGTGGTGCCTAGAATATTTGCTTGCTTCTGTTGTGTCCCAAGGGAAGTAACAATTTGACTCACTTGAGTCTCAGTAATTTGGGCATGCTTTCCCAAGCGATCCACCTTCGTGTTTACACCTACAACTTCTTGCTCTATCTTCCCAACTGGGTAATCCAATGTCTTGATGAACTTGGATAGCACTTCATCGAGGTTGTCCTACTTTTCCACAATCTCCTCATTTTGAACATCGAAACCAGGTTGAGGAAGTTCTACACCCTCCGGCTGAGCATAAGAGAAACCAGGATGAGCTCTCGATAGACAGTGCTAGTACCCCCCTTGCCTAAACTAATTTTGGTAGCCTATCTATTCATGTAAATCATCTCGGCAGAATCAGCTTGCACTTATGCTGCAGTAACAATGGAAGCATTTGCAGTCAACTTCTCCATGTCTCATTTGAGCTTCTCAATCTCCAACTTTAGGGTGTCATCAACTTCTTTCTTTTCAATAGCCTTCACTTGAGGCCTTCTCGGGTTTGACCACTTCTGTGTATGCAAGGCCATCTTCTTGAACAGTTTGAGAGCCTTATCAGCAGACTTACTCATGATGGAACCTCCAGCTGCATTTTCCACCGACTCTTGAGTTCTTTCGTTCATCCCTCAGTAGAAAATATGTGTCTACTCCTCGGTATCCACTCCATGTCCGCAATAGCTCTTTAATAGCTCATTGAATCTGCTTCATTCCTCAAATAGTGACTCGTCTATCCTCTGATGGAACTGCAGAATCTCCATCTTCCTTTGAATAATCATAGAAGGAAAAAAGAAATCAGAGAGGAATTATGCTCGGAGCTCATCCCATGTCCTGATTCTGCTGCAGTCCAGCACAATAAACTAAGTTCGAGCCTGATCCCTAAGTGAGAATGGGAACAGATGCAACTGGATTACGCCCTGGCTAACTCCATTTTGCTTCACAGTGTCACACACTTCCACAAACATCCAAAGGTGTGTGTAAGGATCCTCCATAGCTCGGCCACCAAATTGGTTCTACCGAACCATTTGAATGAGCCTAGTTTTGAGTTCAAAATTATTAGCATTGATGCCAATATGGAATCCCTCATTGTCGGGCTGTGATCTGTACCTCCTAACCATGGCATTGGGTCCTCATCATCTTAATCATCTCAGAGCAGTATCTCTCTCTCTCTCTCTCTCTCTCTCTCTCTCAAGCTCTCTTTGCCTCATTGCGGCTGCAACCCTTTCTGATTCTCTTTCTTCCATCAATTGTCTCATCACATTGCGCATTTGATTCACTTCTTGAATGAACAAGAGACATTCCCCACTGTGATCTGACTTTCTGCATCTTTCAGGGGTGGCATCTATGGATCATCTTCCTAAATCTGATTATTTGGTGGCTCCATCTCAATTCCTCCGTGATTTTCCTTATTTTTCTTATTGTTTCGTCTCATGGTTGTTGCCTGAATCTCGGGGTTGAATAATTCCAGTGGTTTTCCCTGAGCTCGTGTATTCATGCACAACCTAAGAAGACAAACAAGTGTAGTCAGTCAGCCAACGTCGACCAACATAGGGCGTGTCAACTGACGTGAGTAAACTCTCTGTGTTGATCGACGTGTGGCACATCGATCAATATAGAGACCGATGCAAAAATTCACACGCGGCAGCAAATTAGTAATAGAATAATATCTATCGATTCCCCGGCAGCGGCGCCAATTTGATTGATGTTAAAATTGCATACAGTTATAACACAGAGAACAAATAAATTTATAACTCGATGTCGAACTCAGGAGGAATTGTATATCAAAATTACCCTTTGTATGAATCATAGTTTCCGAATTCATAGTTAGAGTAAAATATAGATTAGGGTTTTGATTTTGAAATTAAAAGATAACAAAATAGAATTTTAAAGGGTTTTGAAAACAGAAATTAAAGATACAGATTCCAGGGCAAACATCTAATCCAGATTCATGCATAAAATTATTAACTCTGCTATGGTGAAAATTATATTAATTATCACAATTTCTTGTCTAACAATTATGACCCGGATCTCTCAATCTCAAGAACACAATATTAGCCAATCTCATAGACATAACTAATCGATGTTAAAATCTCATAAAATTATAGAATAGGAGAAAATAAATTTATATGAACCACAAGGTTATCGAATCCAAGGGAAAAGTGTAACAAAACTGGGGCTGTAAATCAATCAAACTGTTCGTGAGCTACTCGAAACTCGATTCGATAAAAGCTTATTCGAGCTCATTTATTAAACGAACCAAAGTTGAGCATCATAATATTTGACTCATGAGCAAGCTCGTTAGCTAAAATTAGTAAGAAATATAAAATAATTAATTTTATAAAAGTAACATCTTTCATGAATTAAGAGTAACAATAATGATAAGTCTTTCCAATAATGAGAAAATTTAGAATTTGAGCATGAATATGATATTAATTTAGAAATAAATAACTCTTTCTTTCAAAATAATAATGGATATTTTAAATATATTCCAAATTTTGAAGTTCGTTTAGTCTCGATAAAGTTTGTGAACTTCAAAATATTCAACAAAAAAGTTCGAAGCTCGACTTGATACTAAAAGAGTCAAACTCGAGCACAACACTACTCGGTTCAACTCAGTTCGATTATACCCCTAAAAAAACTATTTCATTTATTGGATATCGTTTATCAAACCGTTTTTCGAGCAAATCAATTTTGAGAGTAGTTTTGTTTTCAGAAAATAACTTTTAAAATAAAATCAGATGTATGAAATCACAGATACTAGAGAATTCAGCCAATCTAATTAGCATGCACAAAACAACCAATCCAAAACCAAATAAATAATTATGGTGGAAATCTGATAAATTGGAATCAATTCCTTGTTTAGCAATTAAAACCAAGATTACTAGCAAGTGAATTTTACCTTTTGAGTCTCAATCACACAAACTAGTCAATCTCAATGATCATGCAAATTAAATTGGTTGAGATGTGTGTACGGGTCTTCAATGGCATTTCCTGTGAGCTTGTTCTGTTGAACCGTCTGAATCAAGCTCAACTTCAATTTAAAGTTGTTGACGTTGATGCCAACTCTGAACCCTGGCTCCTCTTGTTGTGTTACGAACCGATTCAAGATTGATTTATGTGGCAGAACGACACGCCTCTCGTTGTTTCCTCCCCCATTTAGTTCTGCCAGTCTGGCAGCTTGCTATGCTTGTGTGGCTTGGGCAGCCCTCAATTGTTCTCCAAGCTAGCGGACTTCATTCATGTACTCCTTTTGTTGGTCGATAGTTAGGTCTTATAGTGATGCTTCATGCAGATCTGCCATCTCCGTTTTTTCACTTTCTTTCTTTGCTCTGCCTTTGTTTCTGTTGCCGATAGTTTTGATTTCCGAATTAAAGATTTCAAGTTCTTGCCCCTTAGCCATTGTGTTCATGCACCTGAAAAGAAAGACAAAAACTTGAAACTGTCAGGTCTTGAGGTCTTAAATTGTAGAGAAAAGTTGTATTAAGTATTTTCCTTGCAAATCCTATGCTTGCCTATTAAAATCGCACTTTCCATCGAGGGCAGCTCCGCATGTCGTCAAACATACAAGCTCTATATCGACCGAAATGCCTTGCATCGACCGACAAACAAGCTCCATATCGACATAAATACCACACGTCGACCGATACTGAGAGCTTTTTCTGTAGATTTTTCATCTTTTGATTAACTTTCCTCCTTTTTTACTTTTTTACTTGCAAAATCAAGCACTACAAGCATAATCCCCTCTAAACACTCTCATGCTCAATTATTGAACCTAGACTAATGCAAATGCATGAATCTACGAAGAAAATAATGCGATAAGCGAGACAAGATACGAGCTTATCAATCCCCTAGACTTAAACACTTGATTGTCTTAAATCAACAAAAAGAATGAATCATAAGCTCAAGTAGAAGAAAAGTCCAATGTCTCACAAGATTATCACAGTCAAAACCAATAATCCATATTACACAAACATTTTTTAGGAATCAGAAAATCAATAAACCATGGAAAACTCACAAAGATAGTGTTTCGCTCATTCACTCAAGTATTTAGTGTAAAGCTGAGATCACACAACAGTTATGCAAATCAAGTTCTACCATAGGCTTGCATATATTCTAATGTCTCCAATGCATATATGTGCACACAAAGTTTAGGATCAGAAATGACTTTTCATTTGGTTGTAATGTAGGTTTTTTAGTGAAAGGTGGGGAAATATATGACCAAGTAACTTAAATTTAGCTACCCTCAATACATCTAACCACTATTTATCATCATCGACCCATTCTTCCTAATATTTTGCAATACAACACAAAACATGGTTCTTCTCTTTTTTTCCCTATCATTTTCTTATAATCTAGTTTCTTTCATTTTTCCTATGGAAATGAACTTATAAGGATACAAACTCTTATTTTTCTTGAACTCACCCTTCTTTTGTTAACCCATTTATAAAATTTCTAAACAACTCACAAATATTTCACCCTTATTCACCACCATCTCTCATAAACAAGAGAAAACCCGAACTTTTTCTTAAACTCATAGACAATAAAAGAAAACTAAAAGCTTAACGGGGCTGACTAGAGATAACATATTGTAAGGGACAGTGTTTGGGATATCGACTAAATAAATATGACCTAAAATCATTTCCTAAACTTGTGCACTCTAACAACTCAAAATAGAAACAAAGCAAGTTCTAGAGATACTCAATCATGCAAGACACTATCAAAAACAAAATTACAGCTCATATCTCACACTTGGGACAACATTTTATTCCATAATAAACATCAAATCCTACTCAAACTCCTCCAGACCGAGATGAGCTCTGCGTCGATCGACACAAACTCCTCCATCTCAATCTTGACTCAACTAGAAGTACCCCTGCATCGAACGACACAAGGGTTGTGTCAGTCGACACAGACCAACTCCGCACCTCAGTCAACATGCATTTCCCATCGGTCAAGACGAACTCATTTGTGGCGAATTTCTTCATCTTCTTGGCCAACCTTTCACTTTTTCTTCATTTTTCCTACAAAACTTTACACCACATAAATCATACCCTTGAAAATACACTCATGCTTGAATTATTCATAAAAATAAACTAAAATGCATAAGAGAAATGAGAAACAATACGATAAGTGAGTAGAAATATTAGCTTATCAGTTACCTTTGCCAAACGACCCTTCTCCTCCGCCAAGTCCCATCGTAAATGACCCACCATCGCCTCCTTTATCGCAAAATGCTCCTCCTCCACCTGCTCACCACGATCCTCCTCGACATCCCATGCAAACCCGCTCTAAATCCGACATCTTTTAAACCCGCTATCTTGTCGATCTAGCCTCCCTCACTTCATCTACTTTACATTCTGCTCTCACAACCACTTCGGAACCTCGGGGCATCAAAATAGAACATAAACATCCTCATTGGGTCACTGCCATGAGTGAGGAAATGCACGCCCTCCGTGCAAATAAAACTTGGGATCTTGTGCCTCGTCCTCCAAGTTCCAACATAATTGGTTCAAAATGGGTTTATCGCACTAAGCTACGTGCTGATGGTTTTGTTGATCGATACAAAACATGCCTTGTTGCTCAGGGTTTCAACCAACTTCCTGCGTCCAGCTTCACTCACACCTTTAGCCCCGTCATCAAAGCTTCCACTATTCGTATAATTCTTTCTCTTGCAGTTATGCGTGGCTGGCATCTTCATTAATTAGATATCAAGAACGCTTTTCTAAATGGCTACATATCCAAACCGGTGTTTATGGAGCAACCACCTGGATATATCGATCCAAAGTTCCCTAATCATGTCTACTGCCTTCGGAAGGCTCTATATGGCCTCCATCAAGCACCACTTGCATGGTACACTCAATTTCAGAACTTTCTAATTGAACTTGGCCTTTAGTGTAGTTCGACCGACACTTCTTTTTTCATATTTCATCGTTCTCCCGTGCTAATTTATCTACTTGTTTACACGGATGATATCATCATCACAGGAAGTGATCCATCGGCTATCTCTGTATTATTAACTCGTCTGGGCAAGGAGTTCTCTACAAAAGATCTGGGCCGACTTGGTTAGTTCCTCGGTCTGAAAGTGTCATACCCCTCTTGTTGGAGTAGTCTCAATATAACTCAAGGAAGTAGTTCGAGTGGGTCGAGGAGACTAGTCCGGTAAGTGGGTCGAGCTGTGTAGGTCGAGGAACTCGAGGAGCAGTTCGAGTTGGATAGATATGGAAAATATATTGTGTATATCTTGTTTCCTTGTTGGACAAGATTTATCCTAATCAGTATTAGATTTGGATGGGAATAAATCTATTTTAGATAGATTTAGGTTTAGATATATCTTACCATATCTAGGTTTTATATTCCGTATGTGTTTAGGAATATCTCCCTATAAATACCCCTGCTTCCCACCAATGGTAATTGTCACATATTTTGTATTTTCTTCACCTTAATAATATCATCACCGAGGAGGCTTGAAGAGTGGACGTAGAGCTTACGCTCGAACCACTATAATTCTTTGTGTTCTTGTATTTTCTGTTAGTTATTTGTGTCGCAATCGCTTCAATTCACAACAAATTGGTGCGGTGAACATGGAGGAGGAAGGATTGCGATGGGTTCAGCCAAGTTCGAGGTGGAGCACTTCACGGGATCGAATGATTTCAGTTTGTGAAAGTTGAAGATGCAAGCGCTGTTTGTACAGCAAGGCTTGGACAGTGCCTTGAAGGGAGAGGTTGGGTTACCTGACACGATGACGGAACAACAGAAGAAAGATACATTGGCGAAGGCACATAGTGCGCTGATTCTGAGTCTCGAAGACAGGGTGTTGAGGAAGGTGTCGAAGGAGAAAACGGCAGCGGAAGTATGGACCAAACTGGAATCCTTATATATGAAGAAGTCCCTGGCGAATCGGCACTATCTTAAACAATCATTGTATTTATTTAAGATGCAAGAGGGAAGACCGATCAACGAGCAGCTTGACGAGTTCAATTGATCCTCGATCTGGCAAATATCGATGTGGCGGTAGGAGATAAGGATCAGGCATTGATGTTGTTGAGTGCGCTGCCAAAGAGTTATTCGAACTTCAAGGAAGCCTTAATGTATGGAAGAGAGTCATTGACGATGGATGAGGTTCAGTCAGCTCTAAGTTCGAAGGAGTTAAATGAGAAGAACGAGGAGCGAGAGAACTCTCATGGAGAAGGCTTGGTGGCTAGGGCAGCTCGAGGAAGACCGGAGATGAGGAACTCCAACAGGGGAAGTTCGAGGTCAAGGTCGAGGCCAAAGCCAGGATCACAACCAAAGGTCAAGCGCTTTCTCTGCCAAAAGAAGGGACATATCAAAAGAGATTGTCCGGAGAGGCAGACAAAGCAGGAGCAGAAGCAACAAGCGGATGTAGCTGTTGCTGAGCAGGAATATGACTCTGGAGAGGCATTAGTGATTTTGAATGAGCGCTCGGAGAGGGAATGTATATTGGATTCAGGTTGTACATTCCACATGGCACCTAATAAGTCATGGCTCGAAGGGTTCGAGGAGCAGGAGAACTCGAGTGTTCTTCTAGGCAACAATAAACCATGCAAGGTGGTTGGAATGGGTTCGGTGAGGATTAAGATAGACGATAATACAGAAAGGGTACTTCGAGGTGTAAGGTACGTTCCGGAGCTTAAGAGAAACTTGATCTCTTTGGGAATGCTCGATGAACTGGGTTACATGATCAAGATGGAAGCTGGGACTTTGAAGGTATGCAAAGGATCCCTGGTCTAGATGAAAGGAGCTCGAAGGAATGGAATATACACTCTGATGGGGAGCACGGTGATCGGGGAGGCTTCGATAGTGATGGTTGACAAGTCAGTACTGTGGCACAGGCGACACGGTCACGTTAGTGAGAGGGGGCTGCAGGAGTTATTGAAGCAAGATCTGTTGCTCGGGGATAATATCAGAGAGCTGGATTTCTGTGAGAATTGCATCTATGGAAAATCTCACCGGGTAAAGTTCGGAGTAGGTCGAGAGAGAGCTCGCGGAACTCTGGATTACATCCACTCAGATCTATGGGGACCTTCAAAGGTCAGTTCGAATGGAGGAGCGAGGTACTTCATGAGCCTTATTGATGATCACTCAAGGAAGGTGTGGGTCTACATCTTGAAGAATAAGAGTGATGCTTTGGAGACCTTCAAGAAGTGGAAAGTGCTGATCGAAAATCAGACTAGAAGGAAGGTGAAGAGGCTGCGAACTGACAATGGCCTTGAGTATTGCTCGAAGGAGTTCGAGAGGTATTGTTCGAAGCACGGTATTGCGAGGCACAAGACAGTGGTTGGAACACCTCAGCAGAACGGATTGGCGGAGAGGTACAATCGGACGTTGCTGGAAAGAACGAGGTGCATGCTATTCGGTGCGAAGTTACCCAAGTCGTTCTGGGCAGAAGCAGTGACTACTGCAGCTAATTTGATCAACCGGTGCCCCTCGATTGCACTAGGTTTCAAGACACCGGAAGACATATGGTCTGGTCATCCTCCGGATTTTAGCAACCTTAGAGCTTTTGGTTGTGTGGCTTATGCGAACATCAAAGGAGATAAGCTTGGGAGGAGGGCATTGAAATGCATATTCATTGGGTACCCCGAAGGTGTGAAAGGGTACAAGTTATGGTGTCTCGATCCGGATGTAAGAAACTGCATCATTAGCAGGGATGTGACGTTCAAGGAGGAGCTGGTAGGAGAACTGGATAAAGGGGCCGAGGAACGGGAAAATATCATTGAGAAACAAGGTGGTGCTTCGGAGGAACAGTCTGACAAGGTCGAAGGAAATAGATCAGTTGCTGAGATTGAGGTGGAGCCGACTAGTGGGTCGAACAGAGTACCTCAGGTGGATGGCGAGATCGAGGTGGTTTGAGGGTCAGGTGCGCTTCAAGATTATAATCTCACAAGAGATAGGGAACGAAGGCAGATAAGACCTCCCACTCGATTCGGATATGCTGATGTGGTAGCATATGCCTTTGTTATGGCGGAAGAGGTAGAGCTGGATGATACTGAGCCGAAGAGCTATACCGAGGCCATAACTTGTAAGGAGAGGCTAAAATGGCTTGATGCCATGAAGGAGGAGATGGACTCCTTGAAGAAGAATAACACCTGAGAGTTGGTGGATAAGCCAGGGGAGAAGCAATCGATAGTTAGCTGTAAGTGGATCTTCAAGAAGAAACAAGAGGTTTCTGGGGTTAGATTCAAGGCTAGACTAGTTGCTCGAGGCTTCACACAACGGGAAGGTGTGGATTATGGAGAGGTGTTTGCGCCGGTGGTGAAACAAAGGTCTATAAGGCTGATATTGTCATAGGTTGCTCGGTACGACATGGAGTTGGAGCAACTGGATGTGAAGACCGCATTTCTGTACGAAGAGCTGGAGGAAAGAATCCTTATGACGCAGCCCGAGGGTGTCGAGGAAGCCGGTAACGGGGAGAAGGTGTGTCTTCTCAAGAAGTCATTGTATGGATTGAAGCAGTCTCCAAGGCAGTGGAATAGGCGGTTCGACAAGTTTATGGTTCAGCAGGACTTTGTTCGATGCAAACATGACCCATGTGTGTATTTTCAAGGTGAAAATATGGAGACTCGAATTTATCTACTGCTGTATGTAGATGATATGATGATAGCCAGTCGAGATAAGCAAGGGATAGCCGAACTGAAAGAAGCTTTGAGTCAGGAGTTCGAGATGAAGGATCTCGGTTGTGCTCGAAGGATCCTGGGTATGGAAATAGTTCGAGACAAAGCTCGAAGAAGACTCACATTATCTCAAGAGGGATACTTGATGAAAGTTCTTGAGAGACATGGAATGAAGGATGTAAAGCCTGTGCTCACTCCATTAGCAGCTCATTTCAAGTTGAGTGCTGCTGGGAAACTCGACGAGGAGGAAAGGGATTTTATGAGAGGTGTTCTTTATGCAAGCGTTGTCGGTTCGTTGATGTATGCTATGGTCTGTACGAGATCGGATCTTGCTTATGCTCTCAGCATGGTTAGTAGGTTCATGGCCGAACCTAGGAAAGAGCATTGGACAGCTCTGAAGTGGGTCCTCAGGTATGTTCGAGGGACAATTGGAAAGGGTCTAGTCTTCGAGGATGATGGTTCGAGCTTGAGGCTCCCAGTCGAAGGGTTTGTGGACTCGGATTATGCAGGATGTATGGATACGTGGAAGTCATTGACCGGTTTTTGTGTTCACATCGTATGGAACGGCGATTAGATGGAGAGCAAGTATGCAGAGGGTAGTTGCCTTATCTTCGACGGAGGCGGAGTACATTGCCTTGACCGAAGCGATTAAGGAAGGTCTGTGGTTGCTCGGATTCATGAATGAACTGGGGATTGATCAAGGAAAAATGAAGGTTTCCTGTGATAATCAAGGTGCTTTGCAGTTGGCGAAGAATGATGTTCATCATGAAAGAACTAAGCACATCGATGTGAAGTTCCATTTTATAAGAGACGTGGTTGCAGCCGGAGAGGTCGAGCTGCACAAGGTCAATACTCTCGATAATCCTGCGGATATGATTACGAAGCCAGTTCCAAGTACTAAGTTTGAGTACTGTTTGGAACTGATCAAACTGTTGAAGTCGAACTGAAGAGGAGGTGCCAAGCCGAGGTGATATTGAGCCTAAGGTGGAGAATTGTTGGAGTAGTCTCAATATAACTCGAGGAAGTAGTTCGAGTGGGTCGAGGAGACTAGTTCGGTAAGTGGGTCGAGCTGTGTAGGTCGAGGAACTCGAGGAGCAGTTCGAGTTGGATAGATATGGAAAATATATTGTGTATATCTTGTTTCCTTGTTGGACAAGATTTATCCTAATCAGTATTAGATTTGGATGGGAATAAATCTATTTTAGATAGATTTGGTTTAGATATATCTTACCATATCTAGGTTTTATATTCCTTATGTGTTTAGGAATATCTCCCTATAAATACCCCTGCTTCCCACCAATTGTAATTGTCACATATTTTGTATTTTCTTCACCATAATAATATCATCACCGAGGAGGCTTGAAGAGTGGACGTAGAGCTTACGCTCGAACCACAATTCTTTATGTTCTTGTATTTTATGTTAGTTATTTGTGTCGCAATCGCTTCAATTCACAACACCTCTTCCGGCCTATTTCTAAGTCAAACCAAATATGCCAGCAACATTCTCAAACGAGCTTATTTACTTGACTCTTAATCTGTTGCTACTCCACTAGCTCCTGGCGTTTCCTTTACCACATCCGGAGCTGAGTTTCATGATCCAACTCTTTATCGATCCTTGGTCGGAGCTCTTCAATACTTAACTATCACACAACCTGATATCGCTTTCCGTTAATACGATAAGCCAGTTCCAATAACGCCCCACCACTGATCACTTCCAGGCCGTTAAACGCATCCTTCGATACGTCAAAGGCACGCTTGGTTTTGGTCTAAATTTTTAGGCAGGATCATGCGACCTTCTTGGCTACTCCGATGTCGATTGGGCTCGATGCATTGATACTAGGCGCTCCACATATGGCTACTCGATCTATCTTGGTCCCAATCTCGTATCATGGAGTGCGAAAATGCAGCCGACCGTATCTCGTTCCAGTTGTGAATCAGAATACCGAGCTTTGGTAAATATGGCGGCCAAACTTATGTGGGTATCTAATTTACTGCGGGAACTTCATTCAGCACCATCTTCCCCACCGAATCTTCTTTGTGACAACAAGAGTGCCTTATTTCTATCACAGAATTTGGTCTCTCATAAGCGGGCGAAACATATTATCGACTGTCATTTTGTGCGCGAAGTTGTTCAGTCTGGACGGCTCGTCACTCAGTTTGTCCCAACTTCGCTCCAAGTTGCAGATATCTTCACAAAAAGTCTATATCGTCCAGCTTTTGAATTCTTTCGTACCAAGTTGTGTGTCTCTTTCAATCCGACGCTAAGCTTGCAGGGGGTGTTGAAGATATCTCCGAAGATTCAGATAAATCTTCTACACAATCTAGAATAATCTAGATATAAATTTGTTTGTTATATTCCTCATATTTCATGCACATTCTCCTTGTATATATATCTCCTTGTATATATATCTCCTTTGGAGAACCTAACAAATGAGTAGAAAATATAGTTACTTTAACACCTACAATAGCACTAAGTTCCTAAACAAATTGATCATAGATGCCTTCTAAATACCTTCTAAATCATATTTTTTCTTCCTTTATTTAAAGTAAAATGACAGTCAACTCTTTCTTCTTTTAATTATATATTCTCATTGTTTACCTAAATGCAAATTTAAAAGATTAAAAATAAACTCTAGAGATTGAAATAAATCCTAGGCTTCGAAACTGAATATTAAAAACTAACTAGATAAATCAATATATGATCATCTTAATTAAGTTACGAAGATCCACTTTTACCATCAATATAATTAGAGTATTACAAAATATTAAAAAATATTGTTTATATACATGAATACAATTCCAATAAAATAATTTATTTATTATAAAATAACTAAAAAATATTTAGTATTTTAATTATAATAGAATAAAGTAGAAAATTGGTGAATTGCTTATATAAATAAAGTAGAAAAATATAAAATTAAAAAAGTAGAGGGTAGGGCAGTGGAGTGGAGCAAGCAGCTCGAATCTCGGATAAAAAAGGACAATTGCTCTGTCAATTCCAATTCCAATTCCAATTCCAATTCCCTCCATCTCTCTCCTCCCACTACTGCACTCCTCTCTGCTCTTTCACAGACATTGAGGTTCATACAAAACCATCACACTCCGCGTTAATGACGACGACTCCCACCTCCACATTATTCCTCCGCCTCTCTCTTCTTGCATTGCTCTTCTCTCTCTCACCTGCGGCTCTAGTTGAAGATGGTATGCTCTCTCCCTCTCTCTTAATGCTTCTGGCTTCAAGCTGCTGCTTCATCTTTTTTATCTGAAAGATCCGCAGATTTTCTGTTGAATCTATCATCTATGTGTGAAGCATTGTTGTTCTAGTGCGAGAATTTGGTGGTGTATTTTGGGTTTGCGGGGATGGAATTAGTGTATTGGCTGTAGTAGAAATTTTGGGGGAATGTGTAGAATGATTATGGCCCCTCCTTCTACGGTGTGGTGTGGTGGGGGGCCCACCAGTCACAGTTAATGGCGGTGCGGTGCTGTGCAGATTTTTGTGAGTCTCTTGTTTCACAACACACAAGTTTCGTGCTACCTTAACTTGCGTTGAAATAAACTTGTAGTATTATACATGGACTTAGTTTTTTTCTTTTCTTTTCAGTTTCTGCAATCTAGATATTATACTGATACAATATCTAATTACTTTGCCAAAATGTTGATTTTATTTAAACTATAAGAATGCAACTTGAAATCATAATGTTACATTCATAACAAAACCCCATTAAAACTGCATCTTGTCCCGTTCCTATTTGTGACCCCATCTTGAATTTGGCATTGCAAATTCATATTTTCTCGAAATAGATTTTACTTGAATAAATTGGATAACATCTGTCAATGTGTACATGTAAGTTTTGATTATTTACATTGGATACCATTAGTTTATTGGTAAAAGAAAGTCATATTAAATGCATTATATATTTTGCTCAAGATTTCACGTGTAAAGATATCTATTAGTGAGGCATTGGGATCTATCATTTTCCTCTACTAAAAAAACTAGTTAAAAATCTTTAAACTCAGCTTAGTAATTCTGTAAATTCTCAGTTTCACTTAAATGATTGTTATAGTCAAAGTTATTGATTTTAAATAAATGTAGTAGGGTGTGTGCATTAATTGGTAAATATATTTTTAAGAAAGTGGGATTTAGAAATAGAGGCTGCGGCCCGCTTAAATAATGGTCAATAGGCGTATTCATCGATTATTGGGCCAGTGGGCTCCCATGATTGAATATGTATTATGAAAAACGTTTTCTTTCATTATTGGACTGCGAGATCGAATTTCTTTCTAACGCGTTTTCTTGATATTGCTGAAAAAGGGTGACGATTTTTGTCTTATTATTTCGTACAGACACCTCGCATGTGATACTGATCCATCAACCACCCTCAATGAAATCTTTGAGGGCCACTTTTTTTTTTTTTTTTCTCTGAATAATCTACAGTTCTAGCTCGAAAATGAGATGGGACAAGTCGTAGTATTGCATGACATATCCATTTTTGAGCCGTGCTAGTAACACTCACCAATTCACCATGCATTGTCATGGTAATTTTGTTATGTAAATGGGATTCTTTGATTTCTAATGGAGCTTAGCAACTATATTTGAACAGGCGAACTGATAAATGGCGACTTTGAAACCCCACCGACTGGCGGGTTCTCGTCGGAGCCCGGGATCTCCGACGGCCCTGCATCAATCCCCGGGTGGACGACCAACGGTACAGTGGAGGTGGTGGAGTCGGGGCAGAAGCAGGGAGGGATGATCTTGATCGTGCCAGAGGGGGCCCACGCGGTGAGGCTGGGTAATGACGCCGAGATCAGCCAGGAGGTGGCGGTGGAGAAGGGCGCCCTCTACTCTGTGACGTTCAGCGCCGCTCGCACTTGTGCCCAGCTGGAGGCGCTGAACGTGTCGGTGCCGCCGGCGTCGCAGACCATCGATCTGCAGACGCTGTACAGCGTCCAGGGGTGGGATTCCTACGCCTGGGCGTTCCAGGCGGCAGAGGAGAAGGCGCGGGTGGTGTTCAGAAATCCCGGCATGGAGGATGATCCCTCTTGCGGCCCCATCATTGACGATATTGCCATCAAGAAGCTGTTTGTGCCGGACAGGCCTAAAGGTTAGTTTGGTCATAATCTCATTTTGGTGAAATTGAAAGATTAGTTCAATCTGATTCATGTAATGTGCTTCAGCATCTTCTATAAAGTATTGTATACAAAGTTCATGTAGATTGAGTGTATAAATATTGAAATCTTGTGGTATAACTATGTGTTCTAATACCATGGAAAACATTTGTAGTGATGAATTTTGCTGATATGACCTTATGAAAGAGTGAAAAATATTCAAGGGGTGCCCTGTTTTATGGCTTCTCCTTTTTCTAACCCGTTCTTGAGCTCTCATCATATGCAGATAACGCAGTTGTGAATGGCGATTTCGAAGAAGGGCCATGGATGTTCAGAAACGAGTCACTCGGAGTGCTTCTCCCGACCAATCTTGATGAAGAAACATCTTCTCTACCCGGTTGGATTGTGGAGTCGAACAGAGCTGTCCGCTACATCGACTCCTACCACTTCTCCATCCCCGGAGGCAAACGAGCAGTCGAATTGCTTTCCGGGAAGGAGGGCATTATCTCACAGATGGTGGAGACTAAGCCTAACAAGCCTTATAGGCTCACGTTCTCCTTAGGCCATGCAGGGGATGCCTGCAAGCAGCCATTGGCCGTGATGGCGTTTGCCGGTGACCAGGCCCAGAACATACACTACACGCCCAACTCCAACTCCACTTTCCAGACAGCTAATGTCAACTTCACGGCCAAGGCGGAGAGGACTCGTGTTGCCTTCTACAGCGTGTATTACAATACTAGGACTGATGACATGAGCTCACTGTGTGGCCCGGTTGTGGACGATGTTCGGGTGGAGGTTTCGGGTTCTATCAATGTGAGGTTTGGGGGGATGGGGCTGGTCTTGGTGCTAGTTTTGATGTTGCTGTAGATTATTGTTTGATGCCCAAGTTGAATGTGTGGAAAAGGGAGCATAGGTAAACCAAGCTCCCATGTTGTGTTGATGTGTTCATGCTTTTTCAAGTTTGCAGTCATCGAAAAAATCGAAGTGTTTTTCTTCACCTTTGTTTTGGTATATTTGGCTGGAAAAATAAAGGGAAAATATGCAAATTTGTCCCCAACTTTGGATGGGTTCCCAATTGGGATAAGGGTCAATTTAGCCCTCCGACTATTGTCACAGGAACACTTTAGTCCCTGCATAATTATTTGGCTCAATTAAACACTTTTACTATTTAATTTGGTTCAATTTAACCCTTCATCTTAAAAAATTACTGTTTTACCCTGATTAGGAGAGAAAATATATTTGCTTTATGATTTTATCTTTATTTTTCAATTGTTTATTATTTTATATATTAATTTAGTTTTTTTATGTATACTTTTGATTTATCTAAATAATAAAGTAATAACTGAAATAATAAAATAAATTTATTATTAATTAATTAAAAAACACAAAATAATAAATTTATCTATTAATAAATAAATTTGGTATATAAAATGAAAATATCCATATAATTTTTTGCTAAAAATATGAGTTATTATTGTCAAACATATTTTATTTTAATACTCCAACAAAATTTAGTTAAAACATTTATTATCATGTACTGTAAATTTATTTTTTTCGAATAATGCAACAATTTATATTTTAAAAATATATTTGCGTTATGATTTTATTTTAATTTCTCAATTGTTTAGTATTTTGTATATTAAATTAGTTATTTTTTTATTTATACTTTTAATTGTGTAAGTAAAATAATTATTAAATAAATAATAAATACATCTATTAGTATATTAATTTGGTATATTAACTACAAAAATAATTATCTATAGTTGTAGCTAAAAATATGAATTCAAAGATATGTATTAAAAAAAACTCATCATGGCATTTGAGTTGTTTTATTTATTGTTTTTTATTACTTAAGAAGAATATATAAGGCGAATAAATAATAAATTAAAATTTCATTATGATAAATTAAATTATTCTCCTAATTTGTTGTATGATAATCGTCCAAATTATTCTCCTAATTTGTTGTGCTATAGAATTAGTTTTGAAAATAGAATTTAAAATATAAATTGTTGGATTATTCAAATAAAATAAATTTATAGTACATGATAATAAATGTTTTAACTAAATGTTGTTGGAGTATTAAAATAAAATATGTTTGACAATAATAACTCATATTTTTAGCTAAAAATAATATGGATATTTTCATTTTATATACCAAATTTATTTATTAATAGATGAATTTATTATTTTATGTTTTTAATTAATTAATAATAAATTTATTTTAATATTTCAGTTATTACTTTATTATTTAGATAAATCAAAAGTATAAATAAAAAAACTAAATTAATATACAAAATAATAAACAATTGAAAAATAAAGATAAAATCATAAAGCAAATATATTTTCTCTCCTAATCAGGGTAAAACAGTAATTTTTTTAAGATGAAGGGTTCAATTGAACCAAATTAAATAGTAAAAGGGCTTAATTGAGCCAAATAGTCATGCAGGGGCTAAAATTTTCCTGTGACAATAGTCGGAGGGCTAAATTGACCCTTATCCCGTTCCCAATTATCCCAAACTTTTAAATATAACAATTTTAGGCTTAAGTTTTGAATGAGTTCCCAATTTTATCCCAAACTTCCAAATATAATAGTTTTGAATTTTTTCCCACCTCTCAATTAAAACATCGAAAATCTTACATGGACACAAATAATTACATGTCATGTACAAAAATCATACACGGACATTACTCTTCCATGTCATTCCATGACATTCATGATTTATTAATAATAAGGAATTTTAGAATAATATATTTTCATAAAACTCATGTTATCTTTTTAAATATAAAGAACTTTAGAATAAATATATCTGATAAATTATTAAGATATGACTTGATTTTATGTCTTTAGTTGTTTTAGTATTAAAAATAAATATATTTAAATTATTATCTTAGATCTTATTTTAAAAAAAGTTATTCACGAAAATGATAGTCTTTTAGAAAATTATCTTAATTTATAAGTGGAATATATAATTAGATTAATATAGCACGATATGTAAATATAGGTGTCCACATAAGATTTTCGATGTTTAAATATTAATAGTGGGAAGAAAATTGGGAACTCATTTAAAGTTTAGGCAGAAATTATTATATTTAAAAGTTTGAGATAAAATTGGGAACTCATTCAAAGTTTAAGACTGAAATTGTTATATTGAAAAATTTGGGATAAAATTGGGAATTCAATCAAAGGTTGGGATATATTTGTATATTTTTCCAAAAATAAATTGGTTATATATAAATTCTTGCTAAAACAGGTTCTAATTAGAGCTTCTGAAATGGTCAAATATTATATTAAAAGGCATTGAATAATAAGGTATATGAAAAAAATGTAAGAAATAGCAAAATGATACTGTCAGATTTGAATGTCTTAAGAGGGCCATTATTTCGGCTTTAAATGTGTGAAATGTTTAACAAAATTTAATTTAATTTTATTGTATTATACAAATCAATTATATATTGGTTTTCACACAAGTGCATTCAGTTTAATATAATATTTCATTCCAGCTGGAACTTTGAATAAAATTGAGCTTGAAGTCAACCTTGGAACTGGAATTTGGATTTAAAATATATTAAATTTAGATTTAATTAGAAGTTCAATTCAGCTTAAATTCCGAATCAAATTGGGCTTGAACTTGGCTTTCCAACTAGAATTTTGATTTAAAAAATATTGAATCCAGATATAATTGGGAGTTAAATTTGGCTTGAACTCCGAAAGAAATGAAGTTGGGCTTGAACTTAAGTTTTAAATATATTAAATCAACATATATAATTCAAGTTAAATTCAGCTTGAGTCGGACTAAAATTCAACTTGAACTAGTAGTGGTGGCCATTTGGAACCGGAACCGCCGGAACCGGCCCTGAACCGGCCCGGCGGTTCACGGTTCCGAACCGGAACCGTCCACCGTAACCATTTTTGGACGGGCCGGTTCAGGTTCAAGATATAGCCCGAACCGTAACCGGCGGTTTTGGTTCCGAACCGGCGGTTCTGGTTCCGAACCGTTGAAAATATTTTTGAAAATTAAAAAATCGACGAATCAGAGAGCGCCACGTGTCCCTGAAAAAATAAAAAAATAAAAAATAAAATATTTTTCGAACTGCCGGTTCCGAACCGGAACCGTGTCGAACCGGAACCGTAACCTTCTACCCACGGGCCGGTTCCGGTTCCATTTTTCCGGAACCGTGGAACCGGCGGTTCCGAACCGGAACCGGCCCGTGGCCACCACTATGAACTAGGCCTCCCAGCTGGAACTCTGATTTTAAATTTAATAAATCAAGATATAATTCAAGTTAAATTCGGCTTGAAGTCAGATTGAAATTCAGCTTGAACTCGACCTCCCAGCTGGAACTCGGGTCTGAAATATATTAAATTCATATTTAATTAGAGTTAAATTCGGCTTGAAACCGGACTGAAATTCTACTTGAGTTTGGGCTAGGTTTTAATTCGAGCTTAAACTCGATCAACTACCCCCACCCACTCTAATTCAATCTAAGACCTAAACATTTGGGCTTGAAACACAGAGCAAACTGGCTGGAACTGGGATTATCACCCACGTAAATTCGAACAAATTTTTTAACTGACCACCCACTCAATCACCGACGAACAATGTCCACGGTACATGTAAGATATTTTCTACCTTTTGTTGGTTAAACACGTTTTTTTTTAAATCAAACCAATAATTTTTGTTCGATTAATTTATATTTTTTGCTGTGATTTATAAACAATAGGCTTGAAATGATTTGTTTTTGTTAGTTTTATAATGCAAAAGTATTAATTCGACCATATATGGTTTTTAGGTTTTTTTCTTTGAACGTGCATTTACATATATATGTTTTATGTTTGATGAGTTTGTTTGACAAAGAATCTGTAATAGTTAGTAATGATGAAATATCATATAATGTGCAGCCCCAATGGATAGATATGAGATTCATGGATGCGAAGCAAAGACAAACCTATTCTATAAATGTAAAGTCCTAGAGTTAATTAGACAATCATTTTTAGTCGGAGAACAACAATTGGTTGATGAGTTTAGAACTGGGGTTTTCGGACATTTGTTGGCTTGGGCAGACAATGGTACTAGTTTATCTTTGTCCTTAATTGAACTTTTTAGTCACGAGATTATGTCAAACAATAAACTTAAGGTTCTGAGTGGGTGGACAGGATATCACGTTTTCACATATCGAGTTGTCCTTATTACTGGTTTTAATTTTGGAACCACCACCTTCGATCATACAGCCCTGAATTCTAGTATTGTTTTCCGAGTATTTGTGAGGAAGTGATAACTCTCATAAAGAGTTATATTATTGTCTTTTAGTAAGGTTTATTGTGTCTATTTTTAGTAGTTTAGTTTCAATTAGGAGTTATTTATCTTTAAGTTGTCTTATTGCTATAATTGTGTCGATTAGTCATGTTTTAGGTAATTAATGAGTTTTTGCAAGGAATTTTTTAGTGTTTTCACACGATTCATCATGCTGGAGCTTAACAGTAGCATTCGAGATAAATTCATTGCTGAAGCATAGGAGACGCATAACTGACAGTCTGGACCCAACACTTTTGGGACCACTTCCAGACAAGAATCAACAACTTTTCATATATTATCTAAAAGCTGGGACAGGTGCCACCCTTTAAAAGTTGTTAGCACTTGAATGGCAAAATTTGAAGCCACGTTTGAGGGTCATGTGCGACAAAGTATTTTTGTAAGTCTCGCAATAAAAAAGAATCATAAGGTTTGAAGTCAAGGAAAAACTACGACCGCGTTTCGTAGGATCCTATGAGATTTTAGAGCGAATAGGCCCCGTGGCTTATCATTTGGCCTTACCACCCAGGATGGGAAACATACACAACGTATTTCACGCGTCACAATTGAGAAAGTACGTGTACAATCCTAAACACGTGATTCGTCAAGAAGAGATCGTGTTAAATTCAAACCTACACTACGAAGAAAGGTCAGCAGCGATATTGGATCGGAAGATACAAGAGTTGAGGAATAAATCCATTCTGCTTGTCAAAGTCCTGTGGAATCACCCGGACAAGAAAAAGCAACTCGAGAACTAGAAGAGAAGATGAGGGATCAATACCCTGAAATTTTTTAGCACCTTAGCAAATCTCGGCATGAAATTTTTGTGAGGTGGGGTGAATGAAATATCCCGGATTAAATTAAGCCAAATTGTGCTCAATTGATCAAATAAATAAAGATTTATTTGATTAGGTAATATATTCTATTATTTTGAGTCATGATTTTACACCCGACGCGACATGCAAGTTTGTTTCTTGCATGCAATATGCGTATGAGTTTGTTTTGAGAAACCCTAAGTAGCATTGCAACTACATTTTACATAGGAAGTCCGAGCGTGACGAATTATTGTCCCTAAGAAATATTGTTGCAAATAAATTCATAACTTGCACCTGAGAGCTCCGGTTCTTGCACCGAGCTAGAGTTTGCTTGGAAATAAAATACAGAAGGATAGGAAACATTCAAAATGAGTTTCTGAGGTCCGATGAATATTCTGTGAATTTTTTAGTTCGGGGCGACAAAATATTGATTCCGAAAATTGTGGTATTAAATTAATGAGTAGGGCTCGTTAAATGGGATATTTTCTGTGTATTTATATTGTCAATTGAAACAATGTGCATCAAATTAGAGATCCGGAAAGTTTAATTATAAGTGCGAATTATATACGGGTTGAACCGGAAAATAACATGGGTAATTTCTTCGCACATATCAAACCTAGTGGGCGGCTAGAGAGAAGAGGCGGTGGAAAAATAGTATAAATAGGGGAGGTGAAAACTGATTTTGCAACCAATTCATCACCACCACCCCGCACACTCATTCTCGCCAACCTCTTTTCTTGCCTATTTTCCGACCACACCGCCGCATCACTCGCTATAAATTTGATATCCGTGCATAGACCTTGCTACGAGGTTTCCAACAAGTATTCACATGCCAAATCCGAAGAGAAACGAAGAAGATATCGCTGTCCGAAATTAGTCCATCGGCAAGTCGATAAATTATTACGGCAACTTGAAAAAACTATCAAACGAAGATGAAATTGGATTTTGAGCATACGTATGTGTTTCTTGTGTTGTAGGGAACATTTTGGTACGAAGAACCACCCGCTCCAACGTCGGAATTATCGCCACCGTCGCCGCCTGCATGCATTTTCTGGTGAGTGTATTATTAGCTTGTTTTTCCGGCAAGTTACACGCTTTTTCCATCAGTCGAGAATGTAGTCAGAATCTTGATATCATTAGGATAACATTGGGTTGTGATTTGAGGGTTGGGATGGCCGGAATCGTCGCTAGAAAGCTCACGCATCTCGTGCGAGCTTGCCGTCATGTTTTTGGAGCTGATGACCAGCATCGCTCGATGCCGCTAGAGTCGGTCGACATAGGCATGTTGACTGACGTGGCTGTTGGTGGTCGACACACCGACGTCGGTCAAAATAGCTGGCATCGGTCGACGCCGGCGTCAAGTTTTTCATCTTTTTCATTTTTCGTCAGCTTTTGATCCAATTTGAGTTGTTTTCGATGCATGTGTTTAAATGTTGAATATTCCAAGACCCATGTATATGATTTTATGCAAAAAGATTTGAGTTTGGACGTCAAGTTTTGATTCTTTCGAATTATGAATCGTTAATCGCATTTTGAACCATTTAATATAATATAAATGAGTTTTGTTAATTACTTAATCGTAGGTTGGTTAGCATGTATGATGATATTTGATTAAGTTGCATGCGTACTTCGAGGTACGAGGAAGCATGCCCGACTGTTAAATCATACGGTCTAGTCAGTTAGTCATAGATCCTAAAGGTCGAGTAGCATCAGCTGGGAAGCTGATTGTCTATAGTTTAATGACCTATTCTGATTATCGTGCATTACTGTGTTAAATTGTGAAGGAAACACATGATAATGATAACAACTCAACCATATCTAGCGAAATCATCTTATATTAGTAAGCATAAAAGGTGGGGACTATTTTTCAATAAAAATAAAATGTCGTTTCGAGCCGTTTGCTCAATTTTCCCAAATGTGTGTGAAAATGTTTTGTTTTAAAGTTGATTGTCTATGCCTAAACTGTTTTGTGCTATCATATTTGTACCTTTGTAGATTGTTGTCTTCAGAGAGTTGAATTAAGGAGAGCAGAAACAGGTACATGATGTGTTTGAGCTAAGTCTTATTAAATTTTAAAAGAAGGTTTGCAACCTTATTCTGTTTATGAGCTCTGTTGGGGTTGTTCAACTGACGTGTTGAAATCTTGGGGGAATAAGGTATCTGTTTCTGAATCGATCGTAGTCCCAATGTAAAATTATGGGACTAGTGCACTTTGATGACAGTGGGTAGAGTAGTTCGTCCATTTCCAGTTGTTGATCGTAACTAGGGAGTGAGCTAGCTTCCAGTTATAGAATGGTAGACATATATGATATCGTTCTAATAGCTGCAGCAAATTAAATGTTTTGGATAAATGCGGTTCTTTTAAAAAAATCCCGTGGATTATCTATATGTGTGGCATAACATTCATATTTAAACACATATGTTTTCGGGCATGTCTCCATGGAGTAAGTTTGTACTTAGCCCCTAGTATTATTTTTAAAATACACAGGTTAGCAGCAAGGGTGGATTTGCGGCAGTGTAAAGACGAGCAAATCACAGAACCAGAGTAGATCTTGAGATATGCATCTTCATAAATATATCTCCATCACGTGACACTCCGTTGCACTGCACCTTTGAAACCTGATTTCTTTCCCTTCCCTGTTATGTATTAAGTTTGAGACGACAACTTTTTACAGTCTACTTATTTTGCTGCACGACAGATATGTCGTTAATTACATTCTTTTGATGAAAACTAGATTTTGGATAATAAATTATAAAGTTCTTATGCTTATTTCTCTTATAAGTCTTCCGTTGTTTTGAAAATGTTTTAAAAAAGTTATACACTACCATTTTAACGTGCCCCAAAGTTCAAGAGGGCTAGTTGGGGGCGTTATAGAAGTGGTATCAGAGCCACGCTTCTTTCGCTTTGGTAACCAAGGTACGTTTTGATAAAAGTTTTAACTGCTTGGAAATTGTTTAGTGATTGTGTTTTAAAATAATTTTCGAACTGATAGCACAAATTTTTATTGTGGCTATAAATTTTTTTGAGCTTATGATGCTCATATTGAAAGTTGATTGAAAATGTTTTCAAGAAAACATGGTATGATTTCATGTCTAGTATCAGAGTAGGGGATATACTGACATCGCATATTTTGTTGAATGATTTGTCTGGTATGAAAGAAGAGGAAATACTACCATTCATTGCATTTATTTTTGAGTAAAAGAGTTTGGCTTACGCCTTGTTTTTGTTTAACTCGACGAGGTTATGGTTGGTGTATTCTGTTTGGCTTTGGCACCGAGAGGTGGCCTTGTGAAAATATAATTTCAAAATTTTGATTTTGAATGTTTTGTGCAAGCAGTGTAATTGATATGTTTTTATGACTTTAAGATGTGTTAGATTGCGTGTTGAGCTGATTAAAACCTATTTTGAGATTGTATGCTAACCTTGGAAGTTAGATTAGGATGGATCAGGTAAATGGCTGACTAAACTTTCAGCTTTGAAAAAGCGGTATCGTTATAAGCTATTTCAGTGAATTTTTAGTTTTGATTGATTTGATTTTGGTTTAGTATTGTCGTGAGTGACATCAAACGACACTCACAGTTTTGGCTGAGTCGGGAAGTTTTAAATCTTCCATCCGATTTGGAGAGAGAATCTCTCGATTAGTCGGGTAAGTTATAGTAGTCAATATCAGTTGACTTGTGGCACACAAACTACGAGTTAACGAGTGTATGTGTATGTGAAGCACGCAACGAGCCTGGCAGATATTGTCAGACTCGAGTTGAGCCAGCACGAGGATTTAAAGGACCTTTGACACGGTGTATCGGAGGATAGTAGTGCCACCGAGATATGGAGTTTGTACAGATCTGGTCCAAATTGCCTTGAATGTCGAGCTAGCCTAGACAGAGTCATGAGACTAGCAGTGGCCGGATAAGTAAACATGCTTCATGGTCTTGCATTGTTGTTATTTATTCACCACTGACAGTTTATTTGGTGTGGCAGATGGATCCAAGGGATATTCTAGTTGCATAGTTCAGGGCGCACCCTCGCTTCCCCGAGGAGGGAGTGTCACCTGTTTTGTTTGCTTACCTGGCAGAGTGGGAGACAGTAGACCCATATGGGGTGAGCGACTACGAAGCCATTGATAGGTTTGTAGACTTAGTTTCGGAAAGGTGGACCTCGTAGGTTCGGGAACTCGTTTTTTCACATGCTGCCACCATTCGGCTACTCGGGCAAGGATCAGAAGTTTTCGGCCTTCTATGGGAGAATTGATTTAGAGGGTTATTTCTTTTGGTAATCCTCCACCCAACCCACGTATGGACATCTGAGCTCCTATTATGTTGGACATGCCGCCACGAACGATCCGAAAACCTATATCACCACCACAACCACCAACAGGTATATTTCCACCACCTCTGATGGAGGAAGAACTAGCTGCCCTTCCTTATCTCTCCAACACACCAAAATTCTTTAACTTCTCAACCACGGTTCCAGTGCAGCCAGCTTTGGCACCCACACCTGCACCAATTCAGCAACCGTCTCAAGATTAGGAAGTTAACCAGGTAGTGTCGTAGTTGCCTATAGGTCCTGGGGAAGCAGCCTATGCATCTATCATCATTGAGAGTGATTCGGATGACCTATTTGGATGTTATAGGACTGCACCAGTGCCCATTTATGTTCCCAGTGACTATGAGGATGAGTGGAGCAGATATAGGGCTGCTCTAGATGGCAGTATCCAGATGGATGTAGATGATGAAGAGGATGAGGAAGACCCATCGGAGTGGTCCGAATGATTTCCAGGAGTAGTTTTTTATAGATGGTTGTACATATGTGTGATGTTGGTACTGATGTTGTGATGTTGTGTTGTTGATGGTCCCATATCAGAGTACGTATAATGTGAAACAGAAGTATTAAACAGTTAAATACACTCTAATCGTTGAGCAGTTTAGTTTCTTATCAACTCAGTTTATATTTAACAGTTTTAAGAAACACAGTTTGTCTTAGTCAACAGGTTAGATTAACAGTTTTACAGTTAAGCAGTTAACAATTATACACTTCAACACTTCAAGACAAGTATTGAAGGTTTAAGGATATAATTTAAAACTGTAAGATGCGCAATGTAAATAAAACTGTAAACGACACAGGATATTTATAGTGGTTCAAAGCCTTAAGTCCTATGTCCACTCTTCGTATATCTGATCCATAAATTCACTAAGTTATGAATATACAATGCTCACGATCTATAGCCAGTTGCTGTAGAAACCTCCGTCCACAGCATAGTGGATCACTCGCCCAGGTGGTTGTACTTCACTCCTTCTTCAGTTCGTCGAAGGCTCTGCGTCTTCTCTGTGAACTGGCAGTCGTCAAAGATGGGCTGAGGACGAAACTCCCTTTTCCTTCTGCGGTTGAATGGATGGTTGAGTTCTTCCCAAAACGTGCACTGGTTGGCAGTTGCCTGTAATAACCTTCTCTTCCTTTGCAAGATCAGGTAGCTGTGTTCTTACTCTGAAAGTAAGAGCACCAAGTCAGTAGATTAAGTCCGCAGATTTAATCCTCGTGTACCCAAGGTCACACGGTGAATCTCGAAGGATTCTTTAAGCAATAAATGCCTCTTGTTCAATAAATGAACCACGGTGTAAATGCCTTCTCGCTTGAGAGCGTTTAATGCTTGAGCTTTAATTTCAGCAGAGAGGCTTGAGTAAATGTGTCGAAGATTCAAAGATGCAAAGGTTTTTCTATCTCTGTTGTTCCTGCTATTTATAGGTTGGAAACTAGAAAATAGCCGGTAGAGACATTTTGAAGGATGTCCAATCATAGTTCATCCTTCTCTGAAAAATTCGCCTGCTTCTCTGCTTATTCTGCTACACTGTCTTGCTTTGCAGGGCAGTTTGTACTTGATGTGTCAGATACCGAACAACGTTGTACGCCGGTCGTAGCTGAGTGTCTGACTGTCTTTTATCATTGACTTCCTTAGAATTCTTCTGCGGCTGATCAACATCTTGCTATGTACGCATTCTTTGACGTGAAACTGTCCTGGCCTGAAACTGTGAGCGCCTCTCAACAATTTCTTTGTGAAAACTCTATCCACAGTTTTCTTTGAATATCCAAGCCTCGATAGGAAAACTGTCTGCGCAGTTTTTCGTAACCTTTGCTCTGCTCTGCTTTTCTTTGTCCTTTATGTTTGACAGTTATCTCGCCTGAATGGCGTGTTCTCCAAAACTATTTCATAGTTTTGACAATTCTCTTCTCCTAGACTATTACAACTCGATCATCCTATACAAGGATTACATGAGGTAATAACTCTAAGGCCTAGGCTTTGGTATATAGTTTTGACACATTAAAACATCAATTTAAGGTGGGATTTCTACATCAACACTTAACAATTTCCCCCTTTTTGATGTTGTCAAAACCATACCTCTAAGTTTATCTAAGTCGACGAGAAGATGCAGTTGATCTAATTTTACAAAGTTTGTCTATCTAGTACTGCTCAAAACTGTGCTTCTTCTACACTCGACCTACTCTAAATGATCTTCTCCCTTAATGGGATAATAATTCTTGATTAATAATCAATCAAATTAGAGTGATAAGAGAAGAAGAGTTGCTGATCACACTGGAATATGTGAGTTTAGCCAGTCAAGGATCAAGGTAAGAGACAAGGAGTAGTTGTCTACAAACCAACAGTTTTTCACTTTTCACTAGATATGATCGATTACAAGTACATGAAAAGCTTAAAATTGCAGTAATAAAAGAAGACATACAAAAAAAAAAACAATCCTTAGCCTTGCACTACTCCTTTTGCTTATCTTGATCCTTGTCCTTTTCCCTTTCTTGATTTGAGGAATCTTCATCTTTTGGCTTTGAGGAAAGTGCGGCAGTCATGGAAGGCATACCAGTTTGCGCCTTAAGAGCTGCAGTTACTTCTGAGAAGTATTTCATATCTTGTTCTCTGGTAGCCATTAGTGCTTCAAACTTCATTGTTATATCTTCATCCCGCTTTCTGCGCTCTTCTTCTTACTTTTTGTATTCCTCTTCTCGCCTTCGATCTATCAATGCCAACTGCAGCTTCAAGGTCTCATCCCTTCTCTCTTCCCCCTTTTATACAAGATCAAACATAATAGCCAGACGCTAATCCATTCGCTGATCAATCTCTTATGTCAGAGCATTATAGGGTAGAAGGGTTGTTGCGACAGAAATAGGATCGGGAGACATGGTTCCTTCAACTATAGCTAGTGCTCTAGAGTCTTCATTAGTCTGACTGTTAGAGGTAGCAGTGGAAATCTCAGGTGGAGGAGGGGCTCTGCTTGTTGCTGCTTCTTCCTCCTTGTCCTTTGCTGCTGCTGCATCATTTCTTGCATTTTCAGCAGCGACCTCTTCTTCTGCCTTTTGATGTGCCTCAGCAACTGTTGCTTGTTCCTCTTTCTTCTTCAGTTCAGCAGCTGCATCTTCTTCTTGTCTCCTTTTGAGCTTAACAACTTCTTCCTCTTGCTGTCTCTTGAGTTCAACTGTTGTCTCTGCTTCTTGCAGTCGTTTTAACTCAGCAGCTTTCTCTTCTTCGGCTTCTCGCTGCTTACGTTCGACTTTCTCATTCAGTTCCTTTATACGCCTTTCTTCTTCTAGGGTTAGAAGGGCATTTCTTTCAAAGTAAGCTTGCACAAGTTGGCAGCGACGAACGAATTGGATTTGCAAGAAACATTTAGCCAGTGCTCTCACAACTAGAATCTCTAATGCACGAGTAGCAGTGATGGTATAGGTTAAGATTTGAGACAATCGAATAGCTTGAGTTAGATCAGCCTTCTCTTCTCTCCTGAGTCTTTCTTCTTCCTCTTTCCGTAGTCTCTCCATCTCCTGTGCTTCTTCATCTTCAAGTTCTAGGAGTTCTAATTGGATTTCATCGGTCTGTAAATTCAACCATATTTGAATATTATGTACCTTCACAAGATTTGCACGATTCTCATTCATCCTACGTCGAATGTACTCGAGATGTGTTTCATCTGTTGTTCGTGTTGTAGTGGCTGAAAGACGCAATCTTTTTGTAAGGAGTTCCGATAATGTTTGTTGTTTGACAATTCGTTTAGCTGGTACAACAGCAGTTTTCAGAACTGGCTCATCTTGTACAACGATGATCGTGAGGAGGTGGCTCTTGAATGACAACAACTTCCACTTGCAGATTTTGATTGACAGTTTCCTCAACTGGTATTTATGAAACTATTCCCCCTATCGCTGGGGCCATCTGAGTAATTAGTTTAGGAGACGAGGGTGATGGTTGTTGAAGTTTTGAAGTTGTGCTGCCAGAGGATGTTGAGGGAGTGAAGGGTTGTCGAGGAGGAGATTCTCTCGCTGAGTGGGACGGACTTTGAAGGTCCACAATAGGTACTGTCATGTCCCCTGTATTTCCTTCACAACCTTCAACTTGCTTGCCTTTCTTACTCCTTTCTCTTTCTTCCTCCAAGATACTTGAAAGTACTAACACCCTTTTTTTCTTATTTGTCGTTCGCGTCAAGACAGTTTCTGCTTGTACCAGATTCTTAGTAACAACTTGTGAAATGCAATCTTCAATAACATTCACCTCCAAGTCATCATTATCTTCCTGTTGATGTTCACGATCACCTCCTTCTACTGCTTTCCAATGAATCTTAAAACTTTGAGGTAAGAAATCGGATGAGACTAAGCATTCACCTTCTTCCCTAAGACCGATCAATTGCTCTATTAAGTAGCTGATCTTTAATCCAAAACCAACACCGGATTTGAATCTGTTGGTCTCCCGAATGGTCTCATTCTTTCTAGCATTCTCAAGAGTACGCCCAAAAATGAATTCAACCCAGTTTCCACCTGGACCATCATCCAATACCATCATAACAACGTATTTAGGCTGACTTAGTTCCAAAAAGGATCCTACACCACAGTAGAGTAACCTGAGTGTTATCTCACTTAGAGTCTTGTAAAGAGGCCTCAATTTGAAACCCTTGTCGGTAAGTGGAATTTGTCTTTATGCTCGGGTTTCTTCCAGACATTCCAATGTCTCTCCCTTGCCCCATCATCATTCTTTAAGTAGCTGGCGATGTTTGCACCAATTTTAGGTAGGCGGAAGAATTCGGCAATAGTGTCAGCACTTATAACCATAGGAATCTTTTTGACCTTGGTTTTGAAGTATTTTCCACTTCTGTCAACAATAGCATTCTCGTAGAATTCGGCGACGCAGTGAGGCTTGAATTTATGAGGACGTAAATCTAGAAACTGTACTAGCTTCTCTTTGTGCATCTTGTCGTAAAGTCTCTCATCAGAACACAAGTAATCAAGTTCTTTCAGATTTAGAATCTTTTTTTTAAAGACTTGACTAACCCGGATGTCCTTGTTGGATAGATCGGCGGCATTGACTATATCGTTTGATAGGCGCTTTAGTTCCTTATGAGTGCTTCCGTGAGCAGTAGCGCTTTTCCCTGATCTTCTTGATACGCTCGAACCTTCACCAGATGAAATCTTTCTCTTACTCATATTATTTGGAACAATGTAGGCGACGTGAGAATTCAGGATTTGAGAGCAGGACGAATTCGAGAAGAGGCGATTGTAGAAATAAATTTAGGGTGATGAATGATCGTGGCGAGTTTAATTGAGATTTCGACACAATTAGATCCACGACTGAGATGAACTTTTATTTTATAGAATCTTCGGCTGTGATGAAGGCTGACGTAGAGAGTGTCTGTTCCTACTCTGTCGCGGCGTATGCACAGCGCGTGATCGTGGCTATGTGTCCCCGCCTAATACGCCATGAGCATGCTTCCTTTAAGCTTTTGCGTCCAGCTGACTGCATAAAAAATTCACATCTTCCTCTAGAGGGGAGGGACATTTTTCCTTCGACCTTTATTTTGGAAAATTTTTGTGACAGTTTTCAACTATCAACCAGGAAGGCTAGTAAATTATCAAAACTATTAGTACAGTTTGGTGATATCATGATTCCGCTCGTCCTTAAACCAAATTCTGAGAGACCGTAGTCTTGAACCATGACCTTATCACTCATCTCTGCACTCTTGAGCATACAGTCTGCTCATCCACGTGTCCATAAGTGATTGATCCATGTGAGTATCAAATAATCAATACAGACGTCTCAGGTCTTGAACTTGTTTGTGAAGCGTCGTATCAGCATTTATGAACCGTCGATTGTCTTGGACTAAGGCAGAAGATGGTGTCTATAAATACCTTCTTCATGCAAATATGAGAATGCACTCAACCTATCTTTTCATACAATCCTTGAAATAACTTCTTTCTTCGAGGAAATGGCAATTCCTGCTCAGATTGAGATAATGAGGGGTAAAATCCTAAACCCTATTGGGTTGGTGGTGGAGTACTAGGAGACTCCATTCATCCATAACTCTATCATGAGCGATCTGAGGGCTAATTAGCTTGAGTCCTTTGTAACTCGACAGCCTTACAAATTTCATGACAATGTGCTAAAGGTTATTGCCGAACAATGTTATGTCGCAGAGGGTCATCAGATTCACTCCAATCTTCATGAGCAGGTGATAAGTGCGCTATTTCGTTCACTTATCAATGGATTTTTAGGTTGTTTTGATAATATTATGATATGTTTACTTTAAATTCTGAGCATCGCATTACTGTTGTACCTAAGTTGTTTGTTATGCTCGAAAATGCAGATTTTTGGAGTAAAAATTGACTAAGTCTGAAAAAGTGTCGTTTGGTCGTGTACTCTGTTTTGATCGACAGAAATTGTGTCGATCGAAACAGAGAAAGGTTGTATTTGAGAGCTCGTTGAAAATTCAACCTGATCGACAGAAGAAGATCCTGTCGATCGACAGAAATTGTGTCGATTAACAGGAACCTCGGAGGCAGGCAGTCAACATAGCTTTCGGGTGTTCGAAGTTGAGAACCCATTTCGATCGACAGAAACTGTGTCGATCGAAATTAGGGTCAAGCTGGCGGAAATTAATGCTGTTAAGTTATTTCCATGTTGGGACCATTAAACCTAGTATATATTGTTTTGTTTAGGCGATTTTTAGGGATTATGCCACTTTTGAGACTTAAATCCTAGAGTTTTTCTTGCTCTTGAATTGCTTTCGAATTGTGCTGAGGATTGTGATCGAACCCTTTGAAGATTGGATGCAATTACAAGGCTTGTTTTCTCTATGAAGTTTTGTTACAGGTTTTATCTTTCCATATTTTTGTTTAACATGAATATGTGTAGGTAATCCTTCATTCAGATTCTAGGGTTTATGTAATTGTCTTGGAAGTATGTTTAGGTGATTAAATCGATCAATATTTCTAATTGGTTTATCAATTCTTGTGCCTTTTCTTAAATAGATCAAATTGGCAAATTGATTAGGTTTTCATAATTAATTAATTTGAGACTGAGAAGTGAAAATTGATTAATGGATTTAAGAATTGATAATATGAATTTTAATTATGTCTGAGAAGAGGAATTTAATCCATAGGAATAAATCTGATGTTTTTAGGAGTTGTTAATTTTCCTAGAGATCGAAAGGATATAGGAAATTGATGATCTACTTTATGAATTGCCAAACCCTGGAATTTGTAATATTTTCCTGATGTTCCACCAAATCTTTATTTTAAATTGATCGATGAAATTTCCTTGCATGCTATCCTTGACATGAACTTGCCCTGGAATCTGATCTTTTCTCTAGTGATTTAAAACCCAATTTTGATTATCTGCTTTAATTTAATTTTCTTGCAAAATTAGTTTTAAATCTAAAAAACCCTTTCAAATTTCTATTTACTTAGACAATAAACCGAAAACAAATGGTTCAGTACATGAGATGTTCGCTTTTACAATCTCTATGGGATCGATAATTTTAACTTGTCACTACTCTATAAAGTATCATTATAAAAATAGTGATCAAATTTTGGCGCCGTTGCTGGGGATTGTTTAGAATTATCTTGTTATTGAATCTGTTTAGGGTTGTTGATTTAAGTTGTAATTTTAATTTTAATTTCCCTTTCAGTTTTGCTGAGTTTTCTTATTATTTCCCTTTAAAATTTTCGCCAGTTTTCCTTTAAATTTTTCGACCGATAGCTTGAATTTCGATCGACAACTTTCCTGTCGATCGACACAAATTTTTTCGACCGACAGAGATTTTGTTTTTCAGTTATTACTGTTTTATCGTTTAATTCGTGTGTTAGTTAATTTATTTCAGTTTATTTACTGTTCTATGTTCACTCACTCTTCCTTTGATTTATTTTCAGGTAGTTAATGCATACAAGGAGGAGTGGTAAGGAACTGATTCCAATCGACCCTGAAATTGAGGCTACGTGCAGAAGAAACAACAGCAGGAGACACCGAGAGGAAGCCGCTTCCAGTAGTGAAACCGTCAAGATGGCTGATGAAAATCAAGAGAATACTCCCGTCCTTACTCCCGAACAGACAGTAGAACTTTTGAGAGAGATGCAAGCCATGCGGGAGCGCATGATTATGTTGGAGCAGGAAAGAGCCAACAACAGGAACCCTCGGGCCAATAATCCACCCAAAGAGTCTTCAAATGATGAAGATGAGGATGATGATCTAGGGATTGATGCTGACGAGGATGAAGATGCTATCCAAAAGAGATACAGACCTAAGTTCCAGGAGACTGATTTCATCATTGGCATCAATGCCAATAACTTTGAGCTGAAGACTGGGTTGGTGGAGATGGTTCAGCGGAGTCAATATGGGGGCCGAGCTATTGAGGACCCCTATGCTCATCTTGACAAATTTATCATGCTCTGCTACACTGTGAAGATCAATGGAGTCAGCAAAAGTGCCATGCGAATGAGGCTCTTTGCCTTTTCTCTGCGAGACAAGGCCCAGTCATGGTTTTCTGCTCTGGATAAAACCAACATCAGCACTTGGAAGGAACTGAGGAACGCATTCTTGATGAATTTCTTTCCCCCAAGTGTCATCAGGCATAGGAAGAAGGATATCATGAGGTTTTCTCAGAGACATGATGAGAATTTCTATGACGCCTGGGAGAGGTACAAGGAGTTGCTGAGGTTGTGTCCTGGTCACAATCTATGTTTGGCAGATTAGGCTGAAACCTTCTATGAAGGATTGAATGAAAAGACTGTCGAACTGGTGGATTCCACATTGGGAGACTCTGTGATGACAAAGGGTCCCAGGAAAGCCATGGCCTTCTTTCAGAAGATGGCAACTAACAGTCAAAGATGGTCTAGCAACCGCAAGGAACCAGTTAAAGCTGTGGAGAAGGTAGCAAAACCCGAGGTAGACCTGATGGGAGAGATCAAGAAGCTGAGAGAGGACTTTGCCAAGATGGAATCTGGACGAACCGTTGCTACTGTCGATCCAGTTCCGTCCTCTTCTTGTGAGACTGATACCGCTGATGTCAATTTTGTCCATAGAGGTGGCTATAAGAATAATAATCGAGGTGGATATTCACAAAATCAGGGCTACAATCAGGGGTACAATCAGAACTACAACCAAGGCTACGATTCCAACAGGGCAAGGAATCACCCGGGTTTCTCATATTTAAATCCTGATGCTGCCGAGCAACCTCCTGCTGATTCAATGTGGAGAATGGAGAAATTGTGGAGCCAAAGAAGAAGCTGAACCTTGAGGAAATCCTGGCCATGTTCATGCAAGGGTCCGATAAAAGAGTTTTGAATTTGGAGAAAGAAGTGAAAGGAATCAACTCCAAAGTAGATAGAGTGGAGAAACATGCTCAGATTATAGAGACACAGGTCAGCTAGATTGCCGCATCCCTTGTATCACAACATAAACAAGGGCAACTACAGAGCAACACTCAGGCAAACCTGAAGAATCAGAGGAATCAGGTCAATGCCATCACTTTGAGGGGCGACAAGTCTTACAAGGGACCCGAACAGAAAGAGGCCGAATCTGAGGCTGAAGAAGGAAGTGAAAAAGAGCAGGAACCCGTAGCGGAACCCTCTGTTTTGATCGACAGAAATCCATTCGATCGAAATGGAGGGCCAGAACCAGGAGTTGCTTCAGGAGTTCCTGTCGATCGACAGAATCTCTGTCGATCGACACATCCGCCAGGTCCCGGTGAAAAGTTGCCGTTTCCACACCAATTTGCCAAGAAGAAGGTGAATGAGAGGTATGTGTAGGGTTTTAACGTGAACCGAATCACCAAAACCAAACTGAACCGGATCGATCTATGGATATTGCCCATAATTAATTATTTTCAAAACCCTAGCATGCTCCTATAAATTTAATACAAAATTGTGGATCGAGAGATTTACCGTAAATCCGTAGAGTCTAAACCGATCTTTTGCGTTTGAATTCCAAAATCCAATTCAACCATGCAATCCGATTTTATCTGCGGAATCAGAAATTAGAATACTAATTTCCAAATAAAATCGAAAACAAGAAAGAAAAAAAGGAAGAATTCTGTTCTCCAGATTAGATCTTCAGATCTGTATCCCAATGCTGATCAAATCTGCTACTGGTGAGGATTCCACAGATCTGTATTCTGAGCAGGACCAGAATCGAAATTCTCCTCCTCTCTCTCCAAAGTCGGCGCCCCCTTCTCTCTCTCCTAGGTTTAGTGTGTTTCAACTGTGTTACAACTTATGAGAGAGAGCTGTCTATTTATAGACCTAGGGTTTTATCCCTAATGGGCTCTTTGGGCT